>OZ014483.1:28779689-28911232 GCA_963965965.1 Trididemnum nubilum | reverse complement strand
TAAGGATGTTTGTGTAAAGGTGCGTTTAGACTGGACTCGAAGCAACCAAAATTTGACGTTATCGACAGCTCGCGAAAGGTTGCAACCGGTCGCAACCTTCGCGAGCAGTTGCGCAACATCGCTTGCTCGCAGGCTGTAGTAAGATCATAGTCATTGACCTACTAAATCACTGATCGAATTTTTATGACCGCAGTTTGCTAGAAAATCATATAAATAGTATATTTGTATGGTTTAGCGCCTATTTATCAGTCCAAAGAGTAGGTTGTTGGCAAAGTTACATTCAGGATAGCTCTAGGCTTGCTAAGTTAATTTGGATCTAGACAGTTAAGGCTGTAAATCCTAGAGTGATTTTTCATAGCTATGCTGGATCTCAGAGCTTCATCATAATGAATACACCAAAGCAGTAGGCCTAGCCCCATGGCTTCTAGCTTTTAAAACAAAACTTTTTATTCTGTGCAGCATAGCAGAAGTTATTGTATAAGTCCAGTAGTTCTTTTGGCTGAGCAGCTGTTGCTTTTTTGTCTTAAACTAACATGGTGTTGTTGTTTTTTTTCAGAATATAAAACAACCCACCAACAGGCTTTTACCCAGAGTTTGTTAGCTTGTTGTTTTAAAAATAATCACAATTGAACAATTGCTTGAATACTGGAAAATTTGCAAAAGTTTTTTAGCTGTTTACTTGGCCAAGCCAACTTGGTGAATAAAACTGTATTTAAGATTGGTTTCAAGCTACATACAAGAGCTAGATAGATACAAAAAATCAAAAAAATTCTATGAACTTTTGGATTGGCCTAATTAGTAATCACTTCTTTGAATAGCTACAAACATAGAATTTTTTTTTCTGAATGTCTTAAAAGTCTTCCTGTTTCTGAAGGTTTGTGACACTGATCAAGTTGAACTGGAAGCAATGGTTTTGGACTCCCCGAAGTTTTATAATCATGAATATTGTAGTCTGGTAGTGATTTTTCACTCCAGTCCTAATTGATGAAAATAGAAGTGTCAAGTGTGATAAATATTCATTTACTGTGTCTTTGTGTAATATCTGAATTTAGTTGTTTGTGAATTTCAAAACATTTTTAGTGTCGCTTAAAATTTTAACTGCTTTACATGGTGAATAAAGTGACAAAGTAAACAATTTTAAGTCTGAAGTTCAATCATTACAATTACTGTCGGTGTAATCAGATAAAACTAGAAAGCCAGTATATATTTAACCAGTAGAAAGTGAGTTCTATTTTTTGCTGAGGTTAGTGTTATTGGTAGAGAAGTAGCTGCCAAGCAAGTCCATTAGTATTGTTCCATTCTCATTAGTCACCACTATACAAAAAACTTGATAAAGCATTTATAATAATAATTCTTGGACTGGAAAAAGAAGCGTCAGTTACATGAAAATGTGAGAACTAACAAAACTTTTATCAGATGCTTGAGTAACAATTTTCACATAAAAAAATCTAAATGTTTTTTATTAGGGGCATAACCAAAAACTTGCTGAGAAGAGGGGGCTTGACCTTACAGCTATAAATTTGTCTGTATCTTACAAACGGTGGTTTGGAGCGAAGCCCTTTGAGGTAAACGCGACCGTCGCAACGTACTGGTACTGCAAGAAAATGAAAACTAATAGAATGCTATCGAAAGCATTTGACTTCGCACTAAACATTAATAAGCGTTCCGCTAGCGAATAAAAAATCAAACATAGTTTTAAAGGCTGACTTTTCCTCAAAGCAATTGCTGGTACCACTGCGCTAAATTCTTGTCCTTCGATGATAGTGTCAAATCATGCAAAAACTGCAATGTTTTTTTGCTTTCTCCAGCAAATCAGCACAGCAATCCATTGCACAATCAGCAAAAAATCCACTACATAATTGATGACAATTCCAGCTCTCAAATTCACTCATAGCGTTAACATTGAGAGTCTTCATAAACAGCACTAAATAGCAAACACAAACAACTGTTTAAGCTTACTGCAGGTATCATAATAAGATTGTCTGAAAAAGAAAAATCACATCAAAAAAACAACATAGGTTACCCTTTGCATGCATCTGTAGACTAGCCTATTGGTCTACACTCTACTCGAGAGATCTACCAGTACCATAATGAGACATGAATGGTGAAAGCGTTCAAAGATTTGCTAACTGATTAAATATCCAAAGAGAACTTTTGACATCTGCTTCTAGCTTTTTGCATTTCTGCATTAAAAGCCAGACCTGTCATCGTCAAAACAGATTATGGCAAGTTTTCAGTGGAAGGATCTAAACAAAGCATAGATAGCTAATAAATAGGCTAAGTATACTATCTTTTTGAAGAAATGACTAGTCTTTTCATTTCCAAATTCAATCTACTGTACTTCGTTTTTCCCTTTTACTTTACAAACTTTTTTCTCAAGATTGTTTTGTTACCTAGGGTTTTAGTCTAGACTCGTCTTCACGGTTATTGCGTGATAACGTAATACAAACCGGAACTTAATCCTCGTTTTAATTCCAGCGCGCTATGACGAAACAGAACCTGTGATTACTATAACAGCTCTTCAATAATAAAGTACGAGATATGTACAATAAGTAATGAGAAAATGTCAGGAGAGGCAGTATTTATTTTTAGAAAGTTACAAAACTTTGTCTCCTTCAAAATAATTGCCATCCGCCTTCACACACTTTTTCATACGTTGCTCCCATTCCTGGAAGACCTCCTCAAATTCCTTCCTCAGCGGTCCTTTCAAGAAATTTTTCGATGCCTTTTTCATCTCCTCTGTTGACTGGAATCTGATTCCTCTGAGGCTGTCTTTCATGCGTGGAAACAGGAAGAAGTCACAAGGGGCTAGGTCAGGGCTGTAGGGTGGGTGTCGTACCGTTTTCATGCCCCTTTCAGCCATCCACGTGGTAACCAGCACTGATTTGTGACATGGGGCATTATCCTGATGGAACCACCACTGACCACTCGTCCACTGCTGAGGCCTCTTCTTTCTCATCTTCTCCCTGAACCTTCTCAGAACACGTAAATAATTGATTGGTGGTACAGAATTTAACTATAGCTTTTAATAAAACCGGATTCATCTTTTATTGATTGGGTAGCCTTGAAAAAGGCTGTTTTAAGGTTTAAACGCTTTCGTCTAGCTCTTTTCAGAAACCATCGCTAGAAAACGATAGAATGAAAATAAAACAATGCGGATTCATTTATAAAAGCAGAGAAAATCGCTGATTGGTCAAATAATCATCGCTGATTGGTTGATTTGTGTCGTTTCGTTTGCGTACAGAAGTAGCGCTTGTGTGTCGAGAAGAAAAACAAACTGTCATCAAGATAGATGCTGATTGGATCAAATCGTTGTGTTTCGTTTGCGTAAGAAAAATAGATGACCTGAGATGAATCTAAAATAAAACCTAAAACAGATTTTGATTTGTTAAATTGTTAAGTTTCGTATGCGTTCGAATTATCAATGAATTAATTGAAGGGAATAAACAAATTCCTTTTGCCTGCACAATTCTGGTTTTAGAATCCGAATGAATGTTGCTTCCAGTGTAGATAGGTGAAATTGCGTTCTTGCTTTAGCCAGAATTGAAAACTGGTTCGTGTTGAAGTTGTTGGCACAGGAAAATGCCCCGTCCTCAAAAATCAGGACCTCAAAAATGCCCCGTCTAACTTCGGCTCCCATGGATTGGCAAAGTGTCTCAAAAATTTGAAAAGCTTTCCAAATCAGCAGTTAATCAATGTTGTGGAGCAGTAGATCCCCGCGTCATTTTTTCTACTAAGAAGATTCTTCCTGCTGTCCATAAGGATGTCCTGCCCACCACACAACAAAGTATGATCGTGTATCAATACGTGTGCCGCTGCGATTGTCGGTACGTGGGCCGTACAACCCAAGGACTGCAGGATAGAATCAATCAACATATCCCTAAAAGTATTAGAACCGGACACCAACGACAGAAATTCTAACCACAACAAAATTGCAAAAAGACTTCAACAGAAATTAACTGTGATTCGGCCATTGGACAACATCTTCTGCAAAACAAAACCTGTGCCAACAACTTCAACACGAACCAGTTTTCAATTCTGGCTAAAGCAAGAACGCAATTTCACCTATCTACACTGGAAGCAACATTCATTCGGATTCTAAAACCAGATTTGTGCAGGCAAAAAGAATTTGTTTATTCCCTTCAATTAATTCATTGATAATTCGAACGCATACGAAACTTAACAATTTAACAAATCAAAATCTGTTTTAGGTTTTATTTTAGATTCATCTCAGGTCATCTATTTTTCTTACGCAAACGAAACACAACGATTTGATCCAATCAGCATCTATCTTGATGACAGTTTGTTTTTCTTCTCGACACACAAGCGCTACTTCTGTACGCAAACGAAACGACACAAATCAACCAATCAGCGATGATTATTTGACCAATCAGCGATTTTCTCTGCTTTTATAAATGAATCCGCATTGTTTTATTTTCATTCTATCGTTTTCTAGCGATGGTTTCTGAAAAGAGCTAGACGAAAGCGTTTAAACCTTAAAACAGCCTTTTTCAAGGCTACCCAATCAATAAAAGATAAATCCGGCTTCTCAGAACAGTTAGGTAAAATTCCTTATTGACTGTTTGACCTTGGGGAACCCATTCAACATGAATGAGCCCTTGTGAGTCAAAAGAAGGAATGACCATGACCTTTTCTTGCGATCTGCTTATCCTTGCCTTCTTGGGTCTGGGGGAAGTCCCATGCTTCCACTAAGCACTCTGACGTTTGCTCTCAGGGTCGTATGTGAACACCTAACTCTCATCACAAGTCACGATGTTATTCAAGAATTCGAAATCAGCCTCTATCATTTGCAGGATATCAGTGCAACATTCCACTCGAAACTGTCTCTGGTCCGTGGAGAGGATCTTCGGCGCAAACTTGGCACAGACTTTGTGGAGCTTCAGATTATTGGTCAGAATTGTGTCTACTGTGCCCACACTGATACCAACAACTTCAGATATCATTCTCACAGACGATCGACGATCTTTCAGCACTAACTTTTCCACCTCCTGGATGTTTTCCTCTTTTCGTGCATTTTTGGGTGCTCCAGATCTGGGTTCATCTTCAACCTGTTCATTTCTTTTATAAAATCTCCTAAACCACCGATAAAAAGTTGCTTTACTGATTTGTTCATCCCCATAAGCATCCTTTAACATTGCATACGTTTCTTGCTTGGTCTTCTGAAGTTTAACTCAAAATTTGATAGCGTAACGTTGCTCCATGTTTCCCTGCATTTTGGTTTGTGATCACACATCGGCAAACCTAATCAGACAGGTTAAACTACGTTCACCGTTACTCTAACATCTGTAAAGATAGAAAGTTATTAGTTGGGCATTTAATGGAGCATATGAATGTGTACTTGACTATGAACTAGCGTCTTGATCAAACTTTTTTTATTGCCTCTCCTGAAATTTTCTCATTACTTGTTGTACACACCTCGTACACCACGCTTTCTGCTCATTGGATACATTTTAAAAGCAAGTTATTAAAATAGCCTATGAAGCGACCAGTCGCGAAGATTAGCAACCACTCGCGAAGACTCGCGAAGGTTGGCAACCTTCCGCTTCGCGTTGCTTCGCGTCCAGTCTAAACGCACCTTAAATGCGACATCATCACTTGCAACAATCAAAACTCGATAAAAACAAATAAATTGTCCACTACATTAATTGTTGAATTTGTGTGAAAAAATTTCCTTTATCAATTACAGCAATAATTGCAAAAAGAAATGTTTTCGAAAATATAACGTCATAAATGATGACGCCATCACCTTTTTGCTCTCATTTGTGTGGTTCGTGAAAAACTTGATATCATTTTATCTATAACACCAGCACAAACTTAGAACAGTTTTTGTGACTATTTACATACATATGACGTCATCAATATGACGTCAAAACTATTTTATCTTCATAATGCATCAAAGATTTTACAATTTTGAAAAAAAGTGAATTATAGAAACAAATACTGTTTTTTAAATCAACTCGGTCTTGAATGACAAGCAAAACGCTGAAATTTGATAAATATTGCAAAACGGGTGTCATATTTTCAGTGTAATTTATTGTATCAAAACGTTCATCAAAGTAAACCAAAATCATACAGTATTTTTTAATATGCATGAATTTTTTCGATAGCAATATCAAGGCTCTACATCAAATATAACAAAAGTTGTAGGAGTTGACAATCACTCAAAATGGTAATTTTTTACAATTTTGGTAACAATTTTGTTCCTGCATTGTGACGTCATAATCTTGTGACGTCATAAATGCATTTGCAGATTGCCCATGTCCCATTTGTTGAGTGACCAAGTTTGGAAATTCAGGTCCAGCTATAGGGGAAGTGAGATTGAATAAAGTAAAAGTCAACAAAGCTAATAATTTAAGCCAACTTTTGCGGAAAGGACGTCATTATGACGTAAATGGAAGGAAAAGTGGGGTGGGGACAACCTTTTCCGGAAACTTCAGACTATACTGAGCATCGCTCTATAAGTAAACAAAATACATCTTTGCTGGGCCCGTAAACGCATTTTTTGACTAGACTAACATGGTTGGCACGGCCTAATTATGTTTGAAATTGCATTGTGCATCATTTTGCATTTGGTAAAAGCGCGTAAAATTTTCGAAGTTTTTTTTGCAAAGCACATTTTAAAAGATACCACGTTTTATTTTGAGCATCGATAATTTAAAATTTTACTTCCGGTATAATATGCGTTGCAGGGAACGCGCAAAAACAAAATTGGAAGCACACAGACGAAGGGAAATGTATATTGAGACGAAATTAGAAACAAATTTTAAAGATTCTCCGTACTTTTTTTGCACTTTGTGTTTGATGCTACATCTTTCTATAAATAATTAATGATGGCTTTTTTGCAAAACAACTCATTTTGGATCGAAATTTGGTGACTGCTTCATACGCAGTTTGTCTACACCACCTATGCTTCATCTGAATTTACCAAGCTGAAAGTAACCCTTTCAGAAAGCAATGCTAACCACAGATTTTCTACTTCCAAACCTCGGAAAACCTTAACTTTTGTAGCTTTGTATTATCTCCACCGCCACCAAACCCGATCATTTCAAACAAACACATAAAAAAGACAGACCAGATCAACCTTAACCTGTGTTAACACCCGATTTGCATTAGCTTGTTGTTTTTCCACATTTGCTTTTTATTTGCCTAAGCATTTGTTACTGATTTGCATTGGCTCATTATTTTCGAGAAAAGCTTAAAGTGTAACTCCGGCCTAGGGAGGCTATATATCATAAAATACACCACAAAATTTTAAGACTTTTGCAAAAAAACGAACTCGCTACGTTTTATAGTTTTGATGAAATCCGCAAAAAAACTGCGTGAACCGCAAGTCGATTCTGATCGGCTAACGCTCTGATGACGTACGTCTGCATTTTGCCTTTCGCTCATAGTCACTAATCTCAGGTATAAAGATTGCAAGTACGTTTAATATTTTAGCAAAAAATGCAATACAAGCGCTTCTACTTCGGAGTGTTTAGTCTTAACTAGCAATTTTATGCCCAAACAATATAACAGACGTGTTCTGAACATGGAAGTTTACGCAGTATATTTGTCTAGCCTAGTAATACCCAGCTACTTTGCATAGGTTAAGAATATGATATCATATAACAAAATAACAAGTGGTTACAGACAGTAACTGTTTACAGAATGTCTGAACAACAATACGATAGAAAAATAAACGATCAAGACCCTATTCAATAGGACTACAACTAGTCTGGGTATGTTGTACAATGTAGGTACAGGTTGAACCGGTACCATATAAGTACAAGATCTTACGTACGCTTTGGATTTGCTTTGTTTTTGCCATAACAAGAAGGTATGACCCACGTTCATTAGATTTTTCAGCAGTCCTTGCGGTTGGCGCTGGAGATGCTGCAAGGAGCCTTTAGGATTAGTGTATTCAGAAAGAATGTACCTTGTGGAGTTAATAGTCTAGATAAAGCCACACTCGCATTAGGAACATATCGTCTTCCATCGAGCACATCGTCACCGTTCTTGCTAGAAAAAGGGCATAACAATTAATTTTTTAATATTATCACAAAAATAAAACAAAAAACAATGACCATCGGTGAAGGGCGTTTGGGTATTCTTTGAATACCCCAAACTTTGAATATTCTTTGAATATTCTTTGAATACCCCAGCAAAATCGATTTAAGTCGTCTTTTCTGTTTCAATTCAAGGCAATACATCTGTTCAAAAATTGCTTTATAAAAACCAAGTGAAAGCCTGCGCTTTGTAAAATAAGAAACAAACCATCGCTCCGCCTAAGCAATAATTAATCACATTCGGACAAGAGCAGACGCGTCAGACTGCCCGATAAAGGGAATCAGCACCAACCGAGAATACCTGGTATAATCGTGTGTTTTGGTTAGGAAATCGTTAACGGTTTGTTGATTATACCGCACGCTCTGAAGTGCTGCTCAACATCATGATGTTTTTGCTTATCAATAGAGTTTCTCATTAAATGTTTTTCCCCAAATATAAAAATCAGCAGAAAAAAAAAGAAAAGCAAAAACAATGACAGCAAAGAACGTTTACATAAATAGTTTATTAGGGTGTTCCTTCACCAAAAAACTTTTGCGAAGAAAAATTCATTTGTACCGCAGAGACTTGAGTCTAAATGCTTTGCAGGCAGTTAACTGTTTTGTTTACATTGTTCCAAAGCTGTTTTTGTTTGTTCTTTTGAATTGCTTTGCTCTTTGCACTTTTGAATTTCTTTGCTCTTTGCTCTAGTTCTTTTAAATTGCTTTGATTTTTGTTCGTTCTTTTGGACTGCTTTGCTTTTTAGAATAAAATTGCTTTGTCTTATTTTTAGTTGACTGTACAATTGGTCAAATCTTTCCTTTTTCCGCAAACTCAGTCAACCTATAACTTATACGTTCTACTCACAGCAATCAAAAATAGATGTAGATCATGCGTAATTTCAAAATTACGTAAGGCCTAGTTACGTAAGCGCTGATGAAGATGTGCATACTGCATAGCATAATGACAAACTGTGGTAGTGATTGGCAAATACCTAAACTATAATTTCGTCACCGACCATCACTGGTCAAAAAATACTTAATTACCAACGTTTTTGTCCAATTTTTTTCATTATCTGGCGTAGAAAAGCTTTAATAAAAAAGAATTTGAAATAGAAGGGCAAAATTGGTTGTGGCAACATGAAAACGCCAAGCATTTTCAAACGAACTTTGTCAAATAGGTCTTGGAGGTTAGAATGGCCTTCGGTGGCTTTGTGAGATAAATTGCTTTTCAAATGTAAAATTGCACTTATTCGTTGGAATTTGCTTCTTTTTGCAAAAAGATATTCGTTTTGCTGCATTTGAAAAGAAGTAAAAAGTAGGCCTAAGCTAATTCGTTAAGTTGGTCGAGCGGTAACGCGTTCGTGTCTGGAGTGGAAGTCTGAGAATCTTAGATCGGTCAAATTGGAGGCAGTGCTGTCAAAGGCTTGCAACCGCTGCGACATTATTTTCTTCAAAAGAAGTTGTGTTGCTTGCTGGGCCATGACGTGGAGATGAGCTCTATTAATCGTTACACGCTTCGGCGTAATACAGCGAGGATGTCACGAAAAATTTGTTTGTTTTGATTTAGCCTCCTGAAATTTAAGTTACAGTAGTTGTTTGTTGCAATTCTATTGTAAGAGAAAAAACCTTATCTAAAAAAGCAGTTGGGCTACTCTGGTAGTTTATTCAAATCTACTGATATAGTGGTAGGCTTTTAATGTTGGAAGAGGCTAGTAGTAGGCTACTAGACAACCTTCAAACTGGTGCCCAAACCATGGCAGCATGAGCAATGAGGCAGTCACGGTTCAGTGATTTGAAAACTATTATGTTTAAAATGAATGGAATTGAATAAATAGCGCAAAACAGAAATGCAAATTAACGGGACGATGTGAGGAGTTTTGACAAAAAAACCAGAGCCAAGATAAAATCAAACATTTTATTTCAAAAAGTTTCGACTTAAACTAATGTCATTATCAATCTTGTTCAAACAAAATTTGAATAAATTATTCTAATAGAATAGAATAATTCAAACAGAATAGAAAAGAATAATTCTATGTGAATAAGATTGACAATGACTTTAGTTTAAGTTGAAACGTTTTGTAAACAGAATGTCAGATTTTCGCCCCAGTATTGGTAGTTACGGTAGTTGTAGTTAGTTTTTACTGGGGTGAAAATCTGATTTGATTAGTACAGTACTTAAAATTAAAATGCTGCGTGATTAGTACTGATCATGCATCTTTTTGATTTTGAAGCAACTAAAGTAATCAATTTTAAAGATTTAGCAAATTAGAGGATATGTAATGGGTTGCCTATAAGCTATGTTGCCCATAAGCTATAGAAAATAAATTGCGCGTGAGAGCAAGTTGAGCTTTGCAACTAAAAATATGAGAAAATTTTGTGGGTTCACGAGCGAATTTATTAATTGGCCAAAGGGTACACATGAACAGAAAGTTTGGGGTACCCTGACTTGGTTTAACAGCATTGCGCTAGCATCACTAAGCACTTTTCTAAAAGAGTTTTAAGTATTTACAACCAACGTCTCACCGAATACCAACACGTCATAAACTTATAACGAACAAGCGCTTTTTGTGATGAGCAATTACGCAACTATAGCATTTGTGTAAGTTGTTTGCTTAGCAAAAACGTACAATTCGAAGTTGGCACGCTGCTTTTGGACTGCACTGTTAATTCAACCCTATATTGACGGAATTATTTTTTTCCTTAAAAAAAATTGTTTGTTAGTTTTTTTGTGCTTTGTTGCGCCCCAAATAACGAAAAATTTTCCTTTCACAAAAAAATTTTAAGCACTTCCACTTTTTTTCGAACGTTACAGATCTGTTACATTCGTCCACTTTATAAAGTACCTTCATCTTTCCAAAATTGGAAAAACCATACAAACTCCAATTTTACTGATTTATTTTACAGTTCATGTATTTCAGAATAGAAGTAACAGAACAAAACACATTTAGAGGAAGTTTAACCTCCTCATTTTTCTAGAAAACAGTTAGGGTTGGGTAACAAATGTCTATTATTTACATATCAACTGACCTAGTGACGAGTCAAAGCAACTGAAAGACTCAGACTCTTAGTCTGCTAAACCCAAATACTTAAACTCGTTCAGCACAATGTCGTCAAGAAATTCGTTGTCGTTTTCTACATCTTTCCTACCAGCTAAAACTGCAGTAAACCTTTTTCGGCCACAAAATTGCCTTACATTCACAATCAGCAAATAGTCTACTAACCCTTTGCAACTGCAGAATATATACTGTGTGATGTTAGAGAGACATAATGCCGCACGTCAAAACTTACCTTGCTAGGCTTACCTAAAAAGTACATCAACCATTGACGAAGTCGACAGATCTGTAACCTTTAAACAAACCATCATAAATTGTAACTATGTATCAATTCGATGAATTTGAATCCTATGTATAATAACATACGAAAAATCAAATTCTAAAAAAATATCTGAACTTCCACAGCAAACGAAAACTTTCTCAGTGGTAGTAAAGTTTGACTCGATCTACTAAACTTCCAAACTAGCACAACTTGCCTGCCGGTTTGTCAATTTCTGAAAAAACTGTCGCTGTGGTCATGCTGCTAATACAAAATTTGGTCACCTGAACTGCAGCAAATCTGACGCAACCGGCTTTTACGAAAATAACCATATTTATACCAAATAAAAAGGCGTTTTATTAAACGTGACGGATTTGTAGCAAATGTCAGTATAGGTTTAATTTGCCATGGAAAATATGACAAAAAATATGTTGAATTAATTTTTTCGCAATCATGTTTAACTGAGTTAAAGAAGGAGCTCAAATCAAAGTGGTATACCCTTTGTATACTCTTTCTCGGTTGTATACCTTAATTTTGATTTCATATACTGTACACATGGGTATACGATATATTTGGTTGAGAAGCACTGCTGTAACGTATTGAAAAACTGACACCATAAGAACGTCAATGGACCAAAATTTTGCAGTGAGGATCACCTAGCTGGAAAATTCAAACTACGCTGAACATCACCACCTGCGTGAAAAATATGTACTTCAGCACTGTAACGCGCTTTTTGACCAGACCAAAAAGTCACATACCACAGAGAATTTAGACGTTATGACGCCATTAACAAAAACTGAGACGTCATCAATTTATGGTGAAAAACTTTTGACGCACAAATAGGCATTTTATGTATGCAACAAAAATACTTGCATAGCTTTGCTGCCTTGAAAGTGAAGAAGAAATGCGATACCACCAATTCACCATCTTTAATGTTACACTTAATTTGTATATTTTTAGTTCTTGTAGCCAGCACCTTGAGTTTTTTACTCAAATTTTGCCTGGTACTATCTCATAGTGTTTTGAATAAGCTAACAATTTTGTTTTAAGTTTGGAACTACTTAATTTTTGCTGTTATTTGCGTTCGAACATCATTATTTTACCTTAAAACACTATCTTTTTTCTCATAAGTGACGTCAGAAGCTAAAACGTGACGTCATCATTTCTATTTTACCATTTTCAAAAACTTAAGAATACAGACTCACTCCTTGCCAAAAATTATTCTTCTAGCCTTTCGCAAAAAGCAGTGATGTTACTGGGCTTATTTTTGACCACTTATTTTTTGCGGGGAAGCCCCCTTTTTTCACCGCCAAATTTTTCGTTTTTCGATGAGTAGATTTTGGTAGACTTTTTGCATGTTATTCTCCACATCATGTAGCACGACAAGATACTGATCATTGTACAATATTTTTGCATGGACTTCGAAGAGCTCTATGTCGTTATGTTTTTGATTGCCAATTTTTGTGTTTTTCCTTTTCAAGCGCAGATTCACGTAGTATGCCGCAACATCTCCTATTTTGTTTAATGTTTTATGAAAGATATGCAATTTTCATTTTCTTTTTAACTAAAATTACTGCGATTTGTTAAACTATAGGTTACTCAAATTACTACTTTAGCAACTTACGTGAATTCAAATGCTCGACTTTAAAAATCGCGTTTAGTTCAAGAATATTTTCGGCAAAATTCTTGTAGCAACAAATAAATAACAACATAATCATTTTAAAATATATTTGTTTGAAATGATAGTCTGCACGAGAAAAAAAGTATTTCCAAAGCAGAAACATATTTTGAAATAACTAATATACAATTTTGGAGGTGAAAAGTCATGTTTTTCATTCCAAATTATTTGTTTCATAATTATTAATTTTTGTTCAATCAAACATTGGTAAGCTGAAACATTATTTGAGTCAGTAAATTGTTGTTGCTGTTTGTTGCATATGTATCTTCCTGTCATCGCACAGGGTCAAACACTAATGATACGATTTTTATTGCGATAACAAATACAATTTCTATGCTTTTTATTGCGATAACAAATTTGTGTTTGAAGGAATCCGCATCTGCGTAGGAGTTTTAAGTAGCCTAATCCAATGATACACAAAAGATTTCGAATATTCTTGTCCGCTGAATTTGCTGCTTTATTCGAAGCCACCAAGCAGATATAGTCATTGTAAAGTGTCACATCCCCAGGGTGAGGGTTGAACCCAGATCATGCAATCAGAGCCGTTACTGAAACGAAGTCTTTACCTTTTCGGCCACGCAACCAACTTTTGATAACTTACAATTAAATAACTACCACTATAAGAAGCTTGCTGTAGAAGACCACGCTGTTGCACAACAATTAATTTGGTCATTCATTGAATATTTAAATTAGTGAAAACGCAATTATGTGTTTCATGCCTTTGCTGCCATTGCAAGATTCTCTATGGTACTCAAAATGCACTTCTCTACCGCGACTTTATTCTTTGTATTTGCATTAGTGTTAACTTAAACGCATGCAATTTTAAAATAGTATTTTTCTAAACTTTGAAAATTAAAAGATATAAAAAAAATTTTAACGTGCAAGGTTTCACAAAAACAATGTTTTTCACCCACAAGTTATGTTTCAAGCTACGCAATGCCCACACTTTGACAAAAATCACCAAAACTACCAATGGATATTTAAGACAAATTTGCTGTCTCTGGTTACATCGTTTTTACAACTTAGTTTTTAATGACGTCATTGCTGCCCTTTGTTACGTCGATACTACAACCTGGATAATTTCTTGATGCCATAACTGTCCCTGGTTACGTTGATACACTACAACATCATTATTTGATCACGTCATTGATATCTCTAGTTACGTCGACTCTACCTATGGAGCGCCGTTTGTGTACCCGAATTTGTTCAATGTTTTTTTGCATATTTAATTAAATAGTCATTTTAATTAAATATACAAAAATAAATATGCAAAAAAACTAGTGCAAAAATAAATGTGCAAAAATTTTTTGGGCGGAGTTTTTTTGACTATTTATTTTTGCGATAAGAAAAAACTGCGCAGAATATACTGTTGCAAAAGTAAATAGTCAAAAAAACTGCGCGCAAAATAAACCGTTGCAAAAATAAATCGTCAAAAAAACTGCGCACAAAATAAAGCGTGGCAAAAATGCGCTGCAGACATTTTTGTATATTTGTTAGTGGAGCGTGGCAAAGCGCTCTCGGCTGCTCTTTGATGCGCTATCGGCTGTTCTTTAATCCGCTCTATAAGCAGCCGAGAGCGCTTTGCCACGCTCCACTAACAAATATGCAAAAATGTCTGCAGCGCATTTTTGCCACGCTTTATTTTGTGCGCAGTTTTTTTGACGATTTATTTTTGCAACGGTTTATTTTGCGCGCAGTTTTTTTGACTATCCATTTTCGCAAGAGTATATTCTGCGGCAGTTTTTTCTTATCGCAAAAATAAATAGTCAAAAAAACTCCGCACAAAAAATTTTTGCATATTTATTTTTGCACTAGTTTTTTTTGTATATTTATTTTTGTATATTTAATTAAAATGACTATTTAATTAACTATGCAAAAAAACACTGCACAAATTCGGGTACACAAACGGCGCCCCATATCTACCACTTACACTTACTCGGAAAGAGTTTGCTTATTATTATGATTGTTACTGTATTTTCGTATTATTAGTTATGTGCAAAAAGTGATGCTGCTCTTTTAAATATTGAAAACTTGTACTTCAACCATAAAGTGCAGTACAAATCATTTTTAAGCTTTTAGTAATGTTATTGACTAAGTTAGCCTACAGACTGTAAAATGATTGTAGATAACAATATAGTATCTTGGGGATTATATTGAAAATAAGATAACGGAGAAAACCTCAAATGCTTCTACTTGTTCAAACTCAAAATCAAAATGAAGCAAAATCACAGATTGCGAAATGCTCAGGATGGAATTACTCATGCACGAAATGACATGCGAATTCAATAAGCAATCAAGCGGAACCAGTGTGATCTACACAATGTTACATCCTCCTTTTTTCAACATAAAGTAATAATCACAAAGTATTGCTCACAAAATTATGGCGAAAGATTTTAGAAGGGCGAAGGGGTATCCCATATCTGGAAACTGAAATTAAAGGGGCTTGCTAGTAAGAAGTCGTTGTGGCTAAGGTTTGCTGTTCTAAAATGTTTTCGGAATCTTCATTGGGTGGTATAATGGGGTCAAATGCAGGCTTATAAATGTGTTCTCGATTTTTTCTGAAGATGTGGCCATGCTCATCCCTATTGGCATAAGAGCGTGGGGCGGTGTGTTTGTTCATGACGGTTCCAGTTTTCCAGACATTCCCTTTTACAAAGTGACTTGTATCACCATCGCGAATAGGTCGAAGTGGTCGGCGACCCCGATCATAATAATGCTTCTGTCTCTTCTGTAGTTCTGTTTGATATGATTTCACCACAGATGGATCTATAGTTTGAGGCAGGTATTGCGTTTCCGGGACTGGTAGAGTCTCACGGAAGCGCCAACCCATCAATAACTGTGCTGGAATTTCTTCACCACCGATGGGAGTGTTCCGGTATTGCAAAGCGACAAGATTCACATCACCGCCGCTTTTCAACAACTTTGGCAATATTTTTTTTAAGACTTGCACTGATTTTTTTGCAAGTCCATTGGACTTCAACTATAAGGGGCTGGATGTAGAATGGGTTATGCCTCATTCTTTACAGAATTGATCAAAGTTGCTACTTGGGGTCCATTGTTGGAGATGAAGACTTTAGGTATGCCATAACGGGCAAATAAACACTTGAGCTGTTGTACAACACATTTACTGCTAGTATCTTTCAATCCAAAATATGCAAAAAATGTACTATAGTAGTCCACAACAAGCAAATAACTGCGATTATTCAAAAAAAAACAAAACAAATCGCTGGCAACCCGCTCCCATCAATAATTGGTTGCGGGATAAGATAAAAGCGGTTGTTTAGGATTTTAATTCTGAAACCCCAAGCAAACTTTGCACATCGATGCTAGTTTGTATGTATCATTGGTCATTCTAGACTAGGGCCCACATGACAGAAATTTTCTTGTTCGCTTTATTTAACGAGTTTTTTTTAAGAGGCGCTACCGAACGAAATACTCGCTAAACGTAAGAGGTCATTTTTGCACGTGTATGTAAAGCCTTGCAAAATCCGTTACGTCATTCTTACTCGCTAACTTGCTTTGAGCGATTGCGGAAAGCAGTTCGAGTAAAAAAACGTCGCATTTTCCTAGCCAACTTAAAGAGGATCTTGAAGCACTCTAAGCGTGCGAGAAACCTTATTGGTTCAGAAATTTCATGGCGAAATGTTGAAAACTTAACCAAAGCGAATTTTTGCTGAAAATTAATCAAAGTCGTCGCCATGTTTAATATTAGACTGCTAAAAAAAAGCGAATTGCATTGCGAACCACTTGCTGTTTCGACTGATAAAGAAATGATGAGTAATGCCAGTTACAAAAAATAGCAGTACACTCCTTTTATAAGAATGATTTTCTAAAACACGAGGCTCATTTTTGCTTAAATTTAAGAACAAATTACAAACAATGCCAGCCTCGGCAGCAAAACAAAACCAAAAACAAACAAAAAAAATTCAAAAACTAAAATTTGTGCTGATTCAAAGCGATAAAATTTCAGTGATTTTCTTGTATTTGCAAGCACAATTGCAATTATTCAAGATTATAAAGCTCTGTAGCTCTGCGCAAGCAATTGAGAAATTTTTTGGCAGTTTTCGCTTTTGCAATTTTACGATGCTACAAAAGCAAGAAAAACGTCTCCACTTAAGCAAACAGAGCAATAGGAATTAAACAGTGTTTCAAACATGCCCGTTAAAATTGACATTGATGCTCTCAAAAGTTTTACAAAATCAATTACAAATGAGACCGAATATCGGCAAAAAATTAAAAACAGCCAATCTCAACTCAAGATTTACCGGTTCTAAAAAGGAAGAGTGTACTTCGACTTGCTCACTTTTGAAAAATTTTGAAACCTCAAGACCTAGAGTTACTGTTAACATATGAGTTTACCCACCAACAACGTCAAGGACGCTTTACGTCGTTTAAAAAAATTATGGTATGGAAAAAGTTGTTCTTATTTCACATTGATCCAAAAATATAATGAAATTCTATCGTTCATTTACTAATTATTATCAGTTGAGGAATTTGCTTGCATAGAATAATCACGCATAGGTTATGGTATCTTTTTCCATAACAATGCAGTACATACAGTACGCTTGAACGCATTATTTTGAAGTAAAAATGCATGTGACGTCACAATGAGATATTTATTACGTTTGACACAAGTTACGAACATCTCGCAAAGAAATTCGAGCGAACTGTTTTAACGTGTGTTAGGCGAGACGGCTCAGAAATGGCAGTTAGTCTACGAAGAGTTTTTGTTCGTTGGCGCTTTTTAGCGAGCGAGAATGGTCTTAATGAGCTCGCAAGCACGTTCTGTCATGTCCCCCCTGGGCTGACATGACAGAACGTGCTAGCGAGCTCATTAAGACCATTCTCGCTCGTTAAAAAGCGCCAACGAACAAAAACTCTTCGTAGACTAACTGCCATTTCTAATCAGTCTCGCCCAATACACGTTAAAACAGTTCGCTCGAATTTCTTTGCGAGATGTTCGTAACTTGTGTCAAACGTAATAAATATCTCATTGTGACGTCACATGCATTTTTACTTCAAAATAATGCGTTCAAGCGTACTGTATGTACTGCATTGTTATGGAAAAAGATACCATAACCTATGCGTGATTATTCTATGCAAGCAAATTCCTCAACTGATAATAATTAGTAAATGAACGATAGAATTTCATTATATTTTTGGATCAATGTGAAATAAGAACAACTTTTTCCATACCATAATTTTTTTAAACGTCGTAAAGCGTCCTTGATGTTGTTGGTGGGTAAACTCATATGTTAACAGTAACTTTAGGTCTTTTTCAAAAGTGAGCAAGTCGAAGTACACTCTTCCTTTTTAGAACTTGAGTTGAGACTGGTAAATCTGGAGTTGAGATTGGCTGTTTTTAATTTTTTGCCGATATTCGGTCTCATTTGTTATTGATTTTGTAAAACTTTTGAGAGCATCGATGTCAATTTCAACGGGCATGTTTGAAACACTGTTTAATTCCTATTGCTCTGTTTGCTTAAGTGGAGACGTTTTTCTTGCTTTTGTAGCATCGTAAAATTGCAAAAGCGAAAACTGCCAAAAAATTTCTCAATTGCTTGCGCAGAGCTACAGAGCTTTATAATCTTGAATAATTGCAATTGTGCTTGCAAATACAAGAAAATCACTGAAATTTTATCGCTTTGAATCAGCACAAATTTTAGTTTTTGAATTTTTTTTGTTTGTTTTTGGTTTTGTTTTGCTGCCGAGGCTGGCATTGTTTGTAATTTGTTCTTAAATTTAAGCAAAAATGAGCCTCGTGTTTTAGAAAATCATTCTTATAAAAGGAGTGTACTGCTATTTTTTGTAACTGGCATTACTCATCATTTCTTTATCAGTCGAAACAGCAAGTGGTTCGCAATGCAATTCGCTTTTTTTTAGCAGTCTAATATTAAACATGGCGACGACTTTGATTAATTTTCAGCAAAAATTCGCTTTGGTTAAGTTTTCAACATTTCGCCATGAAATTTCTGAACCAATAAGGTTTCTCGCACGCTTAGAGTGCTTCAAGATCCTCTTTAAGTTGGCTAGGAAAATGCGACGTTTTTTTACTCGAACTGCTTTCCGCAATCGCTCAAAGCAAGTTAGCGAGTAAGAATGACGTAACGGATTTTGCAAGGCTTTACATACACGTGCAAAAATGACCTCTTACGTTTAGCGAGTATTTCGTTCGGTAGCGCCTCTTAAAAAAAACTCGTTAAATAAAGCGAACAAGAAAATGTCTGTCATGTGGGCCCTGACTCGGTCACTGACATCATTTTAAACGAACGTGATATTTCTTCGGATGAGGATATAATAGTTATGGCTCGAGATATTTCTGGATATGAAATCCAAGAAAACCCTGACGTTTACCAGAGAAATTTACTCAAGTATCCACCTCCCCAAACGTTGGAACCAGTGCATTAGTAATCATTTACCTACTACACAAGCAATGCAACAACTCTTATGACATCATTTCAGAAATGCATTTGTGGATGAGGCAACGGCTAGAAATCTGTCTCCACTTCATAACGTTGAAAGTTGATTTGCTTCGTCTCTTTAAATTGCGCGCGAAAATATTTTTTGCTTTGAATGAGCTTGTGGTGCGTTTCTTTCGTAGATATAATATTTTTTTTGTTATATTGCTTACGTAAAATAGATAGCTTGCAAACTTCCAGTCATTTGTGATCGATAATATGCCAAAAAAAGGTTGGATGTTTGATTTTTATTGACGGTTGCCACTCTGTATGTTTCTGTAATTTGTGTTTTATGGTTTGTGTTTTAAGATTGATATTTGAATCAAGACTTAATATAGCCTATTGCCAGATTCGGTTTTTATTTACTGTTTTGTTTATTTTGTTTTTCGTAACAAAGCTTTCTAACTATTAGCTCTTGACAAACACGTAAGAATAACATTTAGAAAAACGGAGTTGTAGCAAAAAAAGTTTCTTTTAGTTTTGCACCCAACCTTTTTTTCTTCGTAGGTCGTTAGCTACAGTAAAATGAGGACGTGTTATACTTGCATTATTTTATTTTGGATTATTTAGAATTTTATTGTAACTATTTCCTTTTGTAAAATTAAACTACAAATTCTTGAGAATTAGATTATGATAACAGTCAATCTTTGATCAATCTTTGATTTAATTGATTTATGATTTAATTGATATTGAAATGAGCTGCAAAATTTTTAACTTTGTGTTTGAAATAAACAGCAGAAGATTTGGTTTTGAGATACAATAAGTGTGCTACACACCTGACATACAGCATAGGACGCTAACTTGAATACGTTCATTAATGCGCTATTACTATAAGTTGATTTAAGCGCGAGTTACATTCATTAATGCGCTACTTCTGTCACATAACATTAATAAAGTTATTTTAACCAAAACGTGTTATGTGCCTAGGTAAAATTCGTGTCTTTTCGAGTAACGGACAATTGCATTTCCGCATTAATCCGTTATATAAAGGTTTGATTGTACTTCATTTTGTTAAGATATAAAGCCAGCTTTTTAAAACTATTTAGAACAGCTGGATAAACGTTGTGATGATGCTAACCGATCGGTTCTTAGAGATTGGGAAGCATATGAACTCCGCCGCGACCCTACACTCGGACCACATTCCTAGATCTTAATCAGAGGTCAAAGACATAGAGAAGCCAAAAATAGCTCCTCGTGTAGGTTCGGAAGCATGGCAGTAAAAGAAAGATCACTAAGATCCAGTAGAGGATGGCCACTGCCCAGTGTCCACAGGTTTGGCAAGAACAGAATTCTTCCGACTAATCTTGCATAGGTGTGATGAGAGTAAGAGGTTAATTGTGACCAAGGCGGCGAAGACGCAAACGTTTACTGTGTATGGGGCGAGACAGGATTATTTCTTGGAAAGAATTGATGAACTTGACAATTAAGATACGAATTGGAAGTGTGGCATGTGTTGTCTTTGTCACGCTGTTGACCCCGCACCTCTCAGGAAAACGGGCAATGAAGAGAAAGAGAATATAGTTTACAGCAAGTTAGTATATACGTACGGTTTTGCGTTAACGTGAACCAGCGCAGACCTTTTTATTCTTTAAGTATAGGGAGATGAATTTTGATTGTTTGAGATGTACATAATTGGCCAAATACATCTAGGGTCATGCACACCGACGTGGATTAACTGAATTGAATTTTGATTTTTCCATTAGTATACACATCTACAATGCGAGAAAAAATGTTGGAACTACTATTAGATTTTAAAACTACTACAAGATCCGTTGATGTTAACTTGCAAGGAATGGCCGCGAGTAGACCTTTATGCAGGGATGTGGAAGCGGAAGCTGGAAGCGGAAGCGGTGGAAGCGGTTAATTTTTTGTGGAAGCACTTTGAGGAAAGAGGTTGGAAGCGGAAGCGAACTCGGATGCGAAAATGTTGGAAAGGAGCTGGAAGCGGAAGCAATTTTTTCTAAATTAGGCGCTTCCGGATTTTCAAACTGGCTACAACCGTTGGGGTAAATGTAACAATAGTAATATTTTTTCTAGGTACATAACTAAGTGTGCATAGTTTCCACTTTAATCACTGCCATAATTTTTAACGTTTGTGCTGCCTTAAATTGTCGTAATTAATAAAGAGCCATGAGCAAACCGTCTTTGTGAGAGACCATGGGTGTGATGCACGTGATATACCACCAGTGCCGTTGCCAGAGAAAACGTAGTGAGGGATCACTAGATGAAAGCGGGGGGCACTAAAATAAACTGAACATTTGCATATAAAGACTGATCTTCAGATCTTGTACGGCTACTAATATGCGCAATTTTAACAATTCTGTATCGTGTCTAAAAAAAGAGAGACCAATAAGGCCGGCAGCGTTTCTTAGCTTGTTTCTTAGCTTGTTTCTTAGCTTACTACCAGACACGCTTCCAGGATTTTGCTAAGAGGGTTGAACAAAAAGTAAATTTTTTGCACAAAGATTGCCTGATTTAGGTTCCGTGCTAAACAAACTAATGCAACTCAAGCTCGTCACAAATGGAGGCATAGTGATTAAATATATATTGACTGTGGACGGAGCCCCCAGCCGCATGGCAATTTTTGTGATTTTGCAGCTAAAAAGAAGCAATTTTTACGTCATTCTAATCGCACTTCGCACGTTTTAAAGCCATACGAATCACTAAATTGGTAAAATTTAAAAGTTATTTCAAAGAAGAATTAAATTTCTTAGCCCTTTTTGCTCCTCCTTGCTTCAGATCAGTCTAAAATACGTTTAAACGCTATTATTTTGAGGTTAAATTCCTAATTGACTTGGCTTAGGGTGCTTAAGCCCCTTCACCCTGGTTGCGCCTCAGATCGCGACATCAAAATCTTGAATGTACTTTAAAAATCAAAACAGCTGGTCTTTGATAAAAATGTTTTTACGTTTTGTTTCATGTCATGATCACTAACGAAGTACCGGTAACGATTCTAATGGATTACTTCTCTCTTCCGCGACACAACCATAAAGGTATGTTAATACGACGGATTATTGTGTCACATTTATGTTCAGCAGTTGGTTGCCAGCAATTTGGCAAAGAATCAGGAAAACTTTAAAGGAGAATTATGTTTGAACGTAATTACTCCTTTTACCATCAGTGTTGTTGTCTTGCAGTTACGTGATCTTCCAAAAACAGTAATTTGAGTAAACTAAAGTGGGGGGTACAAACAGTCGTTAGGAGGGGCACGGCCCCCCCTGGCCTCCCCGTAGCGACGGCACTGTATACCACCACTACTGCCATGGCATCGGAGTTCGAGGTTTCACTGTGACCAGCAGTGGCCACGATGTGGTTATGGTAGGCTCCTTCTTAGTTTGTAGTTGTAATTGTAATTGTAATTACATTTTATTCACCAAGTTGCCTTGGCCAGGAGACAGCGAAGGGACCTTTCAGTCTTCGAGTCAAGCTGCCACATGCCCACCTGTCTACCAAACACGGCGGAAGCTTCATACTGTCCCTTTAACTGCTGAACGTCAAGTAGGGAAACTGTAAATACCAATTTTTATTGTCTTTGGTTTGACCCGACTGGGAATCGAATCTGAGTTTGCCGAGTCAGTAGCGGACGCTCTATCCACTTAACCACTGATCGGTTTTGCGGAATAACGTGCTTGCAAGTGGCTAGTTTTCTGTAGCTGCTGCACGTGCCAGAAAGTGGCACTGGCCAAGTAAGCCTAGAAGTGTCACCTGTAATTTATGAAACCTTTTACTTAGCCAGTCGCAGTTGTTACAAACAGGGATGAGGAAGCGGTTAAATTTTTGTGGAAGCGGAAGCGGAAACACTTTTATGAAAGAGACTGGAAGCGGAAGCGAACTCGGAAGTGACTAATTCTATTCGGAGCTGGAAGCGGAATCAAAAAATTTCAAAGGTGAGGAAGCGGAAACGAACTCAAAAGCATAAAACTTCAAAAGGAGCTGGAAGCGGAAGCATTAAAAATTTGACTGCTTCCACATTCCCGCCTTTATGTTTCGTTGCAGTCTGGCTGTACGTGTACGGTATTTGGGAATGTAAAGCGTATAGTGTTTATATCATTTGATTCTGTTATAATCAGAGATGGAACTGGTCAGGATTTTCTTGACCCGACCGGTAATTTCAAAATTTGCGCCGGTCGACCGTTTTCTGACCGGCCCAGTCGACCGGTTTTTTGCAGAAAGTTTTTGTTCACTGTTCAGTGTTCAACACATGTAATGAAAAATTTTCAAAAGGGGGGCCATGGGTGAAATGTTAAAATTTGTGACTCCGGCGGGGAGTACCAGAAAAAAAGCAAACAAATTTGCGTTTTTTTGCAAAAATAGCTCAATTTTAAGACCTTTTCAGGTTAAATTTCTGTTTGAAAGACATATTTTGAGCAGCACAAAACGTGCACAAAATAAACACAAAAAGAACTGGAGGGCACAAGCTAAATTATCAGACGTTCTTTCTAATGATATTATGCGTAGCTAAGAAAAAAAGTTTAAATTTTTTAGCTATTGGTGACAGATTTTTGCAATTTGCCTAGCAGCAAACATTAAACTGTTATGACATTGGCGAGAAAATGTTCGAAATATGATATGCCCAGCAGTTTGTAGAAATGCTGCTTCTTCAGAACAAGCCGTGGCTAGTTAGATTTAAAAAAATAAGAGCTATGTCTTTCTTGCACAGCGTTGAGCGTGGTGAATTTAAGTTGAAAAAAGCTTTTCAAAGCGGCAAGATTTTAGCATGTACAAAAAAATCTGAAATCTGCGCCACTTCTACTCTCAAGTTGATCAAAATAATGCTTAAATGCCAGGTAGCTCAAGCCTCTTCCACACGCATGCTTTATTAGAATCTGATTACACGATTTTAACGTACATTTTGCACTTTCTTGCTTTGTGCCGTGGCCGAAACTGGGGGGCATGGCACAATACTCCAACCATAAATACGTCGCTGGATGTGCATGTCTTAATGGTCACAGCATATTAGTCACAGCTTGAAACCATTTAACAAGTGTTTTCGAAAGGTGTGGTTTGTTAATACTGATTTTTTATAAAAAAGTTTCATTTATAATAAAATATATATGTATATTTCGGTTGGTGCTTAGATATCTTTTAGTGGCAAGAAAGGAGAATTTGAACAGTGTTTCAACCAGCTTGACAGGCCGGTCGAAAAATCTCGACCCGACCGGTAACCCAACCGGCCGGTCGACCCGACCGGTTTCCATCTCTGGTTGTAATGAATAGATGAGAGATTAAGGGGGGAAAATTGTTTCGAAAATGACAAAAAAAGATTTTTGCTCTTTCATATTTAATAGTAGATCGGGGAGCTTTTAGTATTTTGAGAGCTGAATAAAAGGGATTAACGTGGTCTCCCTAGACCCTCACCGAAAAGCCTAACCGCTTTTTTTTGAAGAACGTTAGGATTTTTTAGGTAAGTTGGTGGTGAATAGCACGACGTTAAGTCCAATGAGTAGGTGGGGTGAGTAAAAGCATAGTTAAGCTTAAGAAGAGCGGAGGTAGTGAAAAGATAATTTAGTTTCGATATAATGCCAATGGGTCTTCAAATTCATTGTTCAGTGGCTCTAATGTGTGCTTGGAAGTTTAACTGGAGATCCATATGGACTCCTAGATATTTAACACAATTGGAATAACTTTTTTCGGTATCGGATCATCAGTTTTCTATCTTTTAAACCGTTAAATTTCATAGAATAACATAATCTAAATTCGAAAATTCTGAAAAGTAATCCTTAAATTGTATTCTCTATAATTACAGCAATTCGCATGGCCACTTGTCCAAATTTTTTCCTAAAGTTTTGTGAATTTAAAGAACTAGTTTGAAAAGTTCATGAGTATAGAAGATAGAAAATTGATAATCCTAGGATCACAGTTAATCCATGTTGGTGCGTAGGACTCTTAGACAGTGTTGGAGTACTCGAGTACAGTACTCGTACTCGAGTACAACTCGAGTACCATTTTTTGAGTACTCGTACTCGTACTCGTACTCGGAACCCCAGGTACTCGGTTGGTACTCGTACTCGAAGGTCAATGTACTCGGTACTCGGTCAAAAAAAGCGCCGAGTACACGAGTACATTTGGTCTTTGCTAAAAGTAACAAACAAAATGAATTTTTGATAGTAAACTGCAGCCAATAAAACCCGCTAATTTATTGAGTTGCTTTTGCTGGAATCCGTGCAGACCGCAGCTGAACAAACAACTTTTTAATGGTGAGAACGAGCGAAATCAAGCGGTGGAATGTGGTTAAAGTGATTGGGTCGACAGCGCATAGTATTGTTTGACAACTAACGCCTTTCTCCTGCAGAAAACGTGTGAAAGTTGCCGCAAATTTTAACTAATTTAGCAATTAAAGTTACATAGCACAGAAATTGAGCCATGCGTGTTACAAAGATGGCATCAGTTGGATTAGCATTTTACGGTTTCACCTCAAATGTTGATAGATTATTTTCTACAGTAGATGTATTACTGTAATCTCCCAATCCCAAATAATGGTTTTACTGTAGTATTGGAAGGGGTATCCGAAAAAGCATAGAGTTAGATTTGGAGGCAATATTTTCAGTGTTAAATTTAGGTCAGATAGAGATAGTTGAGTTGCATAATTATTCTGTAGCTGAGTTGCACCTGTAGGCAAAATTTTACTTTTTTTTGCAAGAAATTGATAAAATAATAAGTCAAGTCTTTTGATAACGCATGTAAAATGCGTTTGAAATATTAATATGACTAAGCACTAATTAGGATTATTTTATAAAAATGGATGTTAGATTTGAAATTAAATAATAGAACTGTAAACAGGTAAATATATAGAATAAAACTACCGCTATAAATTACTGTTGTAGCCAGTGGCGTACGCAGGATTTTTCAGTGGGGGGGGGTTTCAAACGTGACATCAAAAATTTGTTCGCGATCTATGCTTTGGCGAATAAATAACTTAGTGCAATGTAACAAGATGGAATCAAAGTCTCACAGTGCGTAATGCAAATAAATCTTTTCCAACCAAATACAATTAAGCATTAAGCATACATCTATTATAGTTAACATCACAAGCTTTGCAACTGAACGATGAAGAAAAAAATTGTTCAAAACAAAAGCTACGAAAACTCATATGATTATAAACAGTGCAAAGTGTGAGAGGTGCGTAGCCAGAAATTCGCAATTGAGGGTCTGTTTCGGGGGTCTGGGGGCTGAGCCCCCAGCGCTTGAAAATTTTGCATTTTTTTTAAAAAATAACATAGTTTTAGGGCTATATTGATAAAAAATAATGCTTTTAAAGCATGGCATAGAAATTGGTAGTGTAAACCCGATTAAACTGTTTGCATAAACGGGCTATGCGGAAGGTGGCTAATAGTAAAATTTTAGCTCTCTTGCTTACATGCTGGTAAATCATAAAATCGTATAGTTTAGGAAAACTCTCACAATCTATTTCGTCTATATTTTACAGAGAAAAATAATTGGGAGGGGGGCTAACGGAAAAAATTTTGAGACAAGTGATTGATAATTAACTAATACTAAAAAGCCCACTACTATTCCTAAGTTTATAATATGCTTGTTGATGAAACCTATGTTTAGCATTTTTACACTAGCGATCAAAGTTGCTTGCTTGTTTTTGGACATTTTTCAAAGTTTTCATTGCTTTGTGAGTTTTGTTTTTGACAAATTTGCCACACCACCCTCTAAATTTATGTTTCAAAAGATGTTTTAAATCACTTTTTAGTCCATTCCAGAACAAAAACCAGTCTCAGAAGTGCTAAGAACGTGGTATTTTTCTTATTCTGCATTTTGGTTGACAGGCCAATGGGGGGGGGGCTATAACCCCCCTGCCTACGTTACTGAAAGTTACTCTAACTCGTAACACGGCATTCCAGAGTTTCAGTATTACATTTAGTTGCTTACATTGTTGCATTAGATAACAAAAAAGTTAGTTACTATATAATTAAATATTTCGTATTACTATGAGAGTAAAGAAGGAGCTTGTTCGTTTTGATTAATAAGACGATATTTCAAATGATATACGTCGGATCAATAGGGAGGATGGTTTAAACCCCCACCCCCCTGTGTACGCCTTTGCGCATAAGTGAGCTATGTGGGCGGTGTCTAATGGTAACATTTCAGTCCTCTAATTTACAAGCCGGTAAATCATAAAATTTTGATTTGAAAAACTCACAAGCATTTATATTCTGTAGTTTATAGAGTGAGACAGTTGGAGAAGGTGGAGGGGGGCGAATGGAACGAGATTTGAGTGGATTATTAATTAACTAATACTGAAACCCCATCTTTATATTTTTGATGAAGCCAATGATAAGCATTTTTAGCGGTTAAATTTGCTAATTTTGCCAATTTTTTAAAGTTGCTATTGGTTTGTAAGGTATATCTTTGACAAATCAACCCCCCCTAAGAAACTCTAAATGCTTCAAAAGTTGCTTTAAATCATGTTGGAGTCCGTGTCATTGCAAAAAAACAGGCTCAGAAGTGCTAAAAACGTGATATTTTCGTTATTGTGCATCTTAGTCGACAGACCAATGGGGAGGGGGTTGAACCCCTAAACCCCCCCCCCCTTGCGTACGCCCTTGGTTGTAGCTGGTAGCTGATATTAAATGGCAGCATTATTTTACTGAGGTGGAGTTCTCGAGGACACATTTTCAAGTCCTTGGCCTCAAATCCTCAAGTCCTCGAAAATTGCCTTGTCCTCGGCTCGAGGACAGCACTATTTTTTGAATGGTTAAAATTTTGTAGATCGGCTGAAAAACGTTTTTCTAGACCGTTTTTTGGAGATCGACGGAAAAAAATTTTTAAGACCTTTTTTCTTAGGAAAACACTTGCATTTGTGTCCTTGGCCTCGAGCATTCCTGTCCTTAGCCTTGGCCTCGGATTTTTTTTGTGTCCTTGGCCATGGCCTCGAGCCGCGTGTCCTCGACTACACCTCTGTTATTTTATGCTCACATAACATAGTCACCTCCTTTGAAATGCAGCATTATTTCGAGAACATTTACTACTACGTCATTTGCAGTTCAGTGTTACAAGTTTTAGATAGTCTTTAATTAAATGCATAGGAGAGCACAAGTCCATTAATCGTTAATCCGTTAATTACGAAGCTAACTTTTTCATTAAATCGTTAATCCGTTAAAAAGTTTTTTCATGTTAAAGGACTAAATTTACTTCCGTTAAGTTCTTTTAACTTCCGTTAAAGTTTTTATCGTTAATATCTTGCACCATTCATTTATCATAATGGTACAAACCAGTTGACACTGGTAACACTTGTTGCGTATTAGCACGAGCTTTATAGAAGAAAGCGAAGAAAGGAGGCTCTTTTTTGTGGCAAATAATAAGCTGCAGCCTTACAGGTCTATTAATCATCGCTGTTCGCAATTTCCAAAGATTTTCCAATCGCAGCGTTATTAGTGCATATGAACTTGTTTTTGTCTTGAAATTAGATTAGACTGTAAACGTAACTTCCAAAACACAAAAAGACCACCATAGCAAAAAATTTTTCCTTACAATCAGCTCAACAACGTCAATACGTGCTCTAAAACCGAGTGAACATAAAGAAATGTATATTACACGCAAAATATTAACGAATTAACGGACTTTATTGACTTCCGTTAATTAAAGCAGAAAATAACGGATTAGCGTTGACGGAAGTGTGAAGTTTGTTAACGGACTAGTGGTTAACGAAGCTAATGTTTTGCATTAACTTGCCTACCTATGATTAAATGTTAATTGAATATAACATTAAATCGCAAAAGTTCTCAAAAAATTGTTGTGGGTAATCGTGTTTGGGGTAGAGGGCTTTGAAAGCTTACTTGTGATTGAAAGAAGCATACGGTATACGAGGTGTCGCTTTTAAATAACAAAACTGGTGACATAAAGCAATTTTATTGAAGGAAAAAAGGTCGTTTTATTTTGTTTCTCCTTTGATGTATTCTCCCTTAGCATGAACA
Source organism: Trididemnum nubilum (assembly GCA_963965965.1). Classification (NCBI taxonomy): domain Eukaryota; kingdom Metazoa; phylum Chordata; class Ascidiacea; order Aplousobranchia; family Didemnidae; genus Trididemnum; species Trididemnum nubilum. The sequence goes on along the minus strand of OZ014483.1, from coordinate 28,881,816 downwards.
CAGCGTTTCATTCGGATTTTCACAAAAAAAAAAGAACACGACAACGCTCTTAACATAAAAAAAACAATTAACATTGCCTTGAATTTTGATTTTGCTTTTTTAATTCCTGGTGAGTTTGCAGTTTTCCAATGCATGGACTGTCTCTTTGTCTTTGGGTCGTACTGGAAAATTTATCTCTCATCGCATGTACAGTAAGCACGCTGTCTAAAAATTTAGGGTTTTCTTCAATTTGGTTTGAAATGTCAGCGCAATCCTCTTGGCGTTTTTCTTTTTGATCGCTAGTTAAAAGCTTTGAAACATCTTGCGCACAGACCTTTGTCATATGCAGATTTTCATGCAGTACTTGCCACATTGTTTCTTTGTCAATGGACATCCTCTCTGCAATCAGTCGAATACTAAGCCGACGATCTTCTCGGACAATTTTTTCACTTTCTCGGTTATTGTAAGTGGTTTTTGATATGGTTGGGCGTCGTAAACGTTCATCATCTTCAACTTCAGTTCGGCCTTCATGAAATCTTTTGTGCCATTCAAAACCACGGGTTCTTGACACGCATTCTTTGCCGTAAACTTCCATCAAAGCTTGAATGTTACCAAAAATTTCAAAGTTAATTCTTTGCTCAGTTTTAGAGTTAAACATTTTTCTGCGGCTGTAACAGAACTTCTTGCAACAATGAGCAATTTGCTGCTTCTGCAAGCCAAGGTTTTTTCCGACGCGCAAAAAACCGTGCACTTGCTTTCAACGTCAAGGTACCTAATTTGTTTAAAATATAACAGTAATTTTGCGTGTAACTTGTCAGAAATTGTCGCCTGCAGTTGTGCGCCTTCTTAACATCCCACTCACAGAAAAAAACGTATTCGTATATATTTTTGCGACAAATTTTGATCCGATACGACTTAAAAATTTCTTTTTCTAAACTTGTAAAAGTACTCGTACTCGTACTCGTACTCGAACTTTTTTACGGTACTCGTACTCGAGTACATTTTTCAATATCAGTACTCGTACTCGTACTCGTACTCGAAGTTTTTTGCGGTACTCGTACTCGTACTCGTACTCGGAAGTTGAGTACTCGACTCCATCACTGCTCTTAGAATATCACATCGTGGGTTATGGAACCCGATTAAATTGTTTACCTCCGCAATACTTATTACTAGTTTGAAAAGTTTAGACAGCAATGCTTTTATTTAAAAAAAAAGACATCATGTGTATATGAAACAGTTATTCCAAAATTAAAAAAAAGTATTCAACACACTTGTTGGCCTGTTATTAGATAGATTTGATATATCATCTTTCTTAATAGTAGTGATCTTTGCTTGCTTTAATGAGGTGGGATTATAGTTTCTAATGTACAGGTTAAGTTGATTGAAAAGACCAGGATATCTATAATAGGACCGGAAAGAGCTCGAATGAGTGATGAAGGCATCTCGTTAACAGCAAAACTTCTCTTTGGCGTATTACAAATTCTAAAATCTTTTTTACTTCAGCAAAGTGATTGCGTAAAAGAAAATGGAATTAGTACTGCATTTTGTATAGTAACTTGCACTTGGTCAGCTTGATTGCTTTCAAACTTAATCTGAGATTATCAGTTTCTCGTAATATTTTGGAACGTTGAAAAATAGTTATTAAACGTCTCAGACCTCTGCTATTTCGAAGTGTTCTTCAATTAGATCGTATTTTGTAAATGGATCACGAATAAGTGGTGATTGTTGTGGAATACATGTGCAAATGAGAAAGCTTGAAGTTTTTCACACAGCTCAAATATTGGTTTGGCTTTCAGCGCGTATAAAAGGTCGATTGTTTGGCTTTAATTACTCGATCATGATGTTTTTGTCCTCTAACCTTTCATTCAATATGCTGTTATTATCGTTTGTTCCTAATAAATTCAGAGCCAATATCTGTTACATCTTAAGCTTTATACTGAGTAAGAGCAAAACGGGTTATGATCGTCTAAAATGCTTCAGCAATCACAACGAAAGTGAAGAGTCAGAAGCTGAGTGAATGTTTTTCCTGTAAGTTTCAGGACGTAACTCGTCTTATCATCATCAGCAGTCTGTTAAATGACAGTCGCGGCAGCAACCATAAAACCTCAAAAATTTAAAACGGTAGTGGGGGTCGATACCATAATCTTGGTCGACTGCAGAAAATTGGATTTATTTCAGCAAACTTATGAATAGGCTGCTGAAAAGCTGCTATCTTCGATTGTCAATTGACACTTGCTGAAGCGTTTTACAGTGACAATTATAGTTCTGGTGTGTCTGGTCATTCTGGTGACTGGTGAGTAGGATAAAAGTGAGTAAGATTTTACTTTCCGTATAAAAATGCAGTGCATACTGTAATACCGCCAATCTATAAAACTGCAGTACAGCAGTGTCTGTATATACCATTGCCCATTGGTTGCAAGCTGTAACGAAAGTGCAAGCTTACCCTGTCAGAAACGACATCCACTGACAATAAAATGCATAATCAGGACTAGCAAACAAGTTAATAAAAATTTAGTTGCAACATGGTCAGTAGTTCTCATTCTGTCGCACCAGTTCTTCACCGTGTAAATTCCAAACATTTAACATCCACAAAGAGTAAAAGTGAAGAATTTCAATAAAAGTACATGTTTAAAATTTTTTTTTTAATTGTTATCGGAATCTACGTTATAAGATTTTGTACCTATAGGTAAAAGTTGAACAAAAGCAATGCTCTTATCTTTGGGATGGAATGTCTGGGATTTATTTACGGCCCGACCAAACCGGAAAAAAGTTGTCGAAGCCTAATCATTTTTGTGAGAATATGTTTGAGAGAAATTGTGTGGCCCAGCAGGAGCGTTTATGCATACATGGGCTCTGCCATTAAGCTGAACCCGTCTCTTCAATATTGCAAAAACAACAAAAGTTTGACTTGATCAAAAACAGTGGTAAAGCTCTATTTGAAACAGTAAAATTTCTAATCGTTTCGGAATTAGCTACATCTATCATCAGTAACAATAAAATCTCCATCGTCAGTAAAAAAATTACTGTTTTTAATCAAATTAAGATTTTATTTTTACTGATGACGGGCGCGTCTAAGTACGAAACGTTTAGAGATTCTATTATTTTAAATAAGGCTTTACTGTCAAATTGAATAAAACTGCCGTAAAATACGTACTGAATAAAGATTTGATTTTCAATTTAATCGGACCGTTAATATTTTTGCAATATCGTTATTCAATAATTACCGTTACAACTTAGTTTGTTGTACATTGATTTCTTTTATGACAAAACGTTGTTCGCCAGTGAATCATAATGAATGTTGGAGATTATCTTGCTCGCATCAACTACAGTGGGTCTTTGAAACCAAATTTGAAAATCTTGACTGATTTAACCTGGGCTCACAAAACTTCTGTCCCTTACTCTAATGCTGAATATGTCAGCACTCAAGGAGTAGTGGATTTTGATCTGGAAAACATTTATCAAAAAATAGTCTCAGAAAGAGCTTGAACGGTTTGCTACCAATTAAACAGGTTATTCGCGTGGTTGTTGGAACAGCTTGGATTTCAAGTCTCTATATTGCTTGGTAGCTTTCTTGATGACAGCAGAAAGGATTGGTCTCGTTGGGGAGGACACAATCTCATTTGCATAAGTATGCTACTCGAACTGGCATAACTAAGCGAAATAGTAATCAAAACGGCAGAGGTGTAGTCGAGGACCCAACGTTCGAGGCCATGGACAAGGACTCAAAAAAAAATCCGCGGCCAAGGCTAAGGACCGACTTTTCGAGGACAGATTCTTTCGAGCCCAAGGAGAGGAATGGACGAGACCAAGGACCAAGGACACAATTTTTCTAAAAACGAAGGTCAACAAATTTTCCATTATTTTTAAGCGCGAAAAATATTGCATTTCGTTAAGTTTTTGATGATACTTTAAAACAATAGTTTCTAAAAATAACAACTGTTATTTTGAAGTTTTACGAGTTAACAGCAATACTAATTACGTTCCATAGTTGTATGCTGGTAACAATTTGATTCAGGCAGCAACTCGTGGATCAGGATAACTACATTCTAAATGTGGAAACGGTCAATTTTAAGGCCCTAACTTCACTACTTAGGGCTCCGGTGCAAATATCCACTGATTGTGGATCCCCACCTTTTTAGTAGTTTTTCAATTCAAACACAAACTTTATTGTTTTGTTTGAACAATTTCTTTACAAAGATTTATTTAATTGTTATCATAGTTTAGTTATTACTAACGGCTATGATACTATTATCTAAAAGCAGGGATGGCAATCGCATCGCATCGAAAATCGCATCGCATCCAACGTTTTTTTCGGAAAAATATCGCATCAAAACAACCAAAAAAATCGCATCCGTTATCGCATTGCAGAACTTGACAAAAAAAATCAGCGATTTTTTGATTACTTCGATTTTTTTGTCTTTAATTCTATTAGTTTCTTTTGCTTGGCCATAAGTAAACTGTTTCGTCATTGTGACCGATTTTGACTGACACTTGCTTGTTAAGTTGTGCTTAAAGTTGCTTTTCGGTTTTTGGTATTGACGCCTGTGAGCATGGAGCACCGTGTGTGCATGCGGTGATCCTAGTTATGACGCAATAGCTTTTGCTTAATTTTTTTGCTGAGGCGGCATCTCGGAATTAAAATCTCGCTCTGGCTGAGCTTCCAGACTACGTTAGTTGTTTCAGTTGCGGACAGAGGTGGAGTCGAGGACACAAGGCTAAAGGCCAACGACACAAAAAAAATCCGAGGCCAAGGACAGCTCTTTCGAGGACAGACCCTCTCGAGGCCAAGGACAGGATTGCTGGAAGCCAAGGCCAAGGACCAAGGACACAGCCGCAAGTGTTCTCCAAATTGAAAAAAGGTCTTCACAAAAGTTTTTCAGGCAATCTCCAATTCATTGGCGTAGCCAGAATTTTTGATTGGGGGGGGCTGAAATTACAAATCACATGCAATGACGTCATTAAAACTTTTCAAAAGAGGTACTTTTTGTCGGACAAAGATATCGTAGGATGGAGGATCTGAAACCGTTGCTTGTTGGCACTTAACCAGGATTTTGTGAAGAGAAAGGGCTTATGGCCTACTCTAGATACGGCCCCACATGTCACATTTCTTGTCGAATTTCTAAGCGGCCGACGTTTCTTTGCCAAAAAGCGAAAATTGTTCAACGCGTTTGTGCTTGTTGCGCGAAACGGTCGTGCACCGCACACACTCTTAAAATAATGTTTTCACACGCATTATTGTTGATGCGGCAGACTTTTCTCTAAAAAGAATGGAATTTATTAGCACTGTAATAACATTTGAAGAATTGTCATGGCAGAAGTCTGTAAGTTATGAGATAGACAAGTACAGTAAGTTTGTTAGTTTTAGTATGATACCGAAAATTATGAAATTAATGTAACCAAAACATAAGAATGTAATAATAATATAATTATGGCGATAGCGATTGGCAGTATCATCAGTACGAGAGAGAGGCTGAGCACCAGAGCAATGACTATTCGCAAATCTATCAGTTTGTGATGGAAATCAAAGGCGTACGCAGGGGAAGGGTTTTGGGGGTTCAAACCCCCCTCATTGGTCTGTCAACTAAAATGCACAATAAAGAAAATATCATGTTTTTAGCACTTTTAAGCCTGTTTTTTTTTTTGCAACGACATGGACTCCAACATAATCTAAAGCCACTTTTGAAACATTTAGAGTTTCTTGGGGTGGGGGGTGAATAATTTGTCAAAGGTAAAACTTACAAATCAGTAAAAACTTTTAAAAATTGCCAAAATTAGCAAATTTAACCACTAAAAATGCTTAACATTGGCTTCATCAAAAATATGGAGATGGGAGTTGCAGTATTAGTTAATTAATCAGAATTAGTTAATTATTAATCCACTCAAATCTGGTTCCATTAGCCCCCCCTCCCATCCCCAACTGCCTCACTCTATAAAATACAGAATACATAAATGCGTGTGAGTTTTTTCAAATTATGATTCACCGGCATGGAAATTAGAGGACTGAAGTGTTACCATTAGCCACCGCTCTCATAGCTCACTTGTGCGCAAAGGCGTACACAGGGGGGGTGGGGGTTCAAATCACCCTTCCTATTGATCCGACGTATATCATTCGAAGTAATTATCGTCTTTTTGCGAAAAACTAGAAAAGCACCTTCTTTATTCTCATATTAATACGAAAGATTTAACTACAGTAAATAATTTTTTTATTTAATGCAACATTGTAAGTGACTAAGTGTAATACTGAAAATCTGGAATGTCGTGTTATGAGTCTGAGTAACTTTGCATTGTTTATAATTGGAACAACCGACGTTCGCTTCGCGTGTTCCTTTGTTTTTACTCGGCCATTTTCAAACTAATAAGTGCGAGATTTCAGACTTTATCTTATAACTCGAGAACGGTTAGGTCTAGCTACATGAAATTTTGACAGCAGTTTGAGATTATTGAGCAGTATGTTTGTACCAAATTTCGCGGCAATTAGTCACGTGAATTTGGTTTTGGAACCCGAAAACCTTGGTTTTAGAAATCGAAAACCGACTTTGGTTTTAGAACCCACCACAAAAGTTTGGCGTAAAAAGCGGTCTCAGTCAAAAGCGGCTGAAGTACAGCAAAAAATATTTCACACAGTTATATATGTCTTAAGATACCCTTTAATTCCCACCAACCCAGTTTTGGCAGCGATGAGGTTTTTTTCTTTTTTTTTCTTCCTAAATCTTGTGCGCTATTCTTCTCCTAAACTACAAAACATAGAAATGTAATTTTTGTGTGAAGTTGTTGACCTGCAAACGCAATTTTGTTTCCCGAAATTTTTTTGGGGCGAATCCCCCGAGAACTCCCCCCAAAAAATCACTTTTGAAAGGCTCAAACTAGGGCGTCAGTTTTTTAAATATCAGTAGATATTTGAGAGACAAATACTTTGACATGGTTTGGGGGCACCACTTCCCCGGGGACCCCCCAAAAACCAAGTTTTTCAACGGTTTAACCTAGGGTGCTATTTTTTTTTATATCAGTAGATATTTAACAGACAAATATTTTGGCATAGTTTAGGGGTACCACCCCCTATGAACCCCAAAAATCAAGTTTTTGAACAGCTCAAGCTAGGGCGAGCATGTTTTTTTGATATCAGCAGATATTTGGGAGGAACATATTTTTTTGATATCAACAGATATTTGAGAGGAACATATTTTGACATAGTTTGGGGGTACCACCCCCCGGGAACCCCCCAAAAATCAGTATTTAATCTCTTTAGTCGTTCAATGGGCTTGCTTCTAGTAAGCTCCCATCTAGTGCTTAATTGTTTTTTGTTTGAAAAGCTTTATTTGGATTACGCACTGTATGACTTTGATTCCATCTTGTGACATTGCACTAAGTTATTTATTTGCCAAAGTATAGATCGAGAACAGAGTTTGGATGTCACTTTTGAAAACCCCCCCATTGAAAAATCCTGCGTACGCCACTGATGGAAATGCATCCCAGTGTTTTACTGTTGTTAACTCAAGAATGACAATGTTGTAGCAATCGTTAGTTAATCTCTTTTAAGATTTACGTTTTTTTGGGAGAAACTATTTGTGTCAAAACTAGCAGCAGAAAGCCTTAGTCACTTAGTCAGGTTTCAAACTTGGCCAAGATCTGGATAGATTGATGCTTTGTCCCATCAGGCTAAGATCTTTTAGCAGCAGAGCAACGTTTGGTTAGATTCAGTTCATGATTTAAACCCTATGTGTTTATATTTTTATGGATACAGTAATAAATGCTCTCACTCTTTCAGTACTTATTTTGCATTAGTTTTAACGTGGTAAACAAATGCGTAATATATGGATGTAAAAGTGGTTATGCGTCTGAGAAGAGGAAAAATCCTGTGTCAACGTTTCGTTTCCCTTTAGATAAACCGGATTTGCTTCAAAAATGGCAAGAATTTGTTAATCGATCAAATTGGTCTGCAACCAAAAATTCAGTGATCTGTATTAAGCATTTCGAAGAAAAATTTTTATTACGTGGTAATAAACGAACGAAGTTGAAGTGGAAGCTTAGTCTAATTCCTTCAGTTCACTCAGATAAGGTTTTGAAAAGACCATCATCTTTGCAGACTCCATCTGTCCCACGCAAAGCCCCAAAATTGAGAGTGTTTCAAGAAGATGAGCTAGCGCTATTTAACAAGACAGATCTGATAACTTCATTTGACGATCTTGCGGAGAATCGTTCTCCACCAGGATACACGTACCACAAATCAAATGACGTAGTTTTGTACTACAAAATTGTATTTCAAACGAATGACTTTCCAATAGTTGAAGAAGCAATTAAAATTGATATAAACTTGAAGGTACGGCTGCAATTCAAAGGCATTTCTGTCCCTTTACCAGCATGGTTTGTACGCGGACGAAATGCGAAGTTGGATAGGTTTTCACTTTTAAACAATTTTCCAAATTATTTGCAGTCTTTTCGTGAAAAACAGGAAGACCTTAACATACTCCAAGAACTACATCATCGACAATTTTTTCAGCCAAAAGGAAGCCCTCCGTTTTCATCATCAATGATTCGATTTGCTATATTATTAAGATACACTTCTGCAGCTGCTTATAGAATTATCCAGCAACATCTGCCACTACCGTCAACTTCATTATTAGAAAAACTTAGAAGTTCTAAAGTTGATTCTCTAAAAGCTGCAAAACTGCTAAAAGAGCAAAATAAAATTTCAACAGATGTGGTCGTTATGGTAGATGAGATGTTTCTGCAAAAACGTGCACAGTTTGCTAGATGAGAATATGGAATTGTGGTGTTTATGATTAATGGTCTAAAAACTTCTTATTCGATTGTTGTAAAAGCATGCCCAGAAAATAAACTAAACGGCAAGTGGCTTGCAGATGAAATGGCTTAATGCGTCTCAAGACTTTCAAAGGAAGGATTTCGAGTAAGGGCCATTATAACCGACAATCGTTCTTCCAATGTTGCTGCATTTAAACTATTGTTTGCTTCATTTAATTCTCCTTCACAGTTGCAGTTTAAGCATCCTGACCGTACTTGCGTTACGTATTTGTTTTTTGATACGGTTCACTTACTGAAAAACATACGGAATAACCTTCTGAATTCCACACAGTTTGTTTTTCCGGCGTTTAATTTTAGCATCAATGCCATCCAGTGCTCATCTCAAAATGGATACATAACCTGGAGAAACATTCATGAAATTTATGATCAAGATTGCGCTTTAAAAGCAAACTTACGTAAAGCTCCAGAACTGACGTACCAGTCACTGCATCCGGAAAACAAGAAACAAAGTGTCACCTTTGCTCTGTCCATATTTGATAGCACCACCATTGCTGCTTGCAAAAGCTACTTTCCTGACAGAGGCGATGTGACTGCTTTTCTCACTCTAATCAATCATTGGTGGCTGTTAAGCAACAGCAAGCAAAGGTTTTGTGTAAATCCATTAAGCAATGCTGCTTTTCCAAATGATGGCAAAATTTCGTTCCTAAATGCAATGGCCAGTTGGATTGAAGATTGGTCTTCTTCAACTTCTACGTTTTGTTTTTCGAAGCAAACAGCAGATGCGTTGGTGCGTACTCTCCGTTCCCAGTCTCTACTGATTACCGCACTACTTGAGGAAGGATATGAGTTTGTTTTAACTGCAAGATTTCAAACTGACCCACTCTAAAGAAGATTTTCGAGATATAGACAAATGAACGGTGGACACTTTTTGGTAAGCTTGCGAGAAGCGTTGTCTTCGGAAAAAACTTTACTGTGGAATTCCTTGTTGAAAGAAGACATTACCTATTGGGACAAAGCCCAAACATCGCAGTCCTTGAACGAAGAAGTATTTGAAAACCTTAAGCGAGCACTTGAACCGCTGTCGACTGAAATTTCGGAAGCATCACTGAGTGATGACAGCGAAGAAGTTGCTGTCTACATTGCCGGTTATGTATGCAACCAGTTAAACAGTAAAACTAAGTGTGAAGATTGTATGATAATGCGAGCAAGTGAAACTGACACTGCTGCCAAACCATCATCACACTATTCACAACTCTTGTCCCGAGGTGATTTATCAATGCCATCAAATGAAATCAAAAATTATGTTTGCAATAGTTTTGCAATTATAGACTTGGTCGAAGACACCCTGTTACTCAACTTTTCTAACATTCCTATAAGAAGCGCAGCGCGTTATGTGTTGCGTCATTTTGGCTCAAATATTGTTTTTGCATGCCAGGATCATCTTGATTTTACAGTAAATCTGGTGTCAAAAATTATCGTAAATGTTTACTTTAACAATAAGCAAAAGCTTGTAAATGATACAATACGAAAAGAGCAGCTAGCAGAATTTAAAAAACGTCAACGATCGATACGATACTAGTTGAAGAGCTGAACTGCAATATCGTGTTTTTCTACTTTAAAACAACAACAGGACCATCTTCTGTTAGTGCAATGCAGCTTTGCTTACTATTATGCAGGTGCGTAATATGCCTAATTTTAATGCTGTCAGTAACTGCAAAAAGTTTAGCTTGTGTATTTTGTGCGGTTTCTCATTATTTTCAAATGTTAGTATCTAATTGAGCACCTGATATGGTCATATTTTGAAATGTTTTTATCCATATTTTATGTAATATATGAAATATGTGTTACTTGGGAAAGTATCAAACCCGGGCCACTTGTCTTTTAGTCATAAAGTGAGTCACAACTGAAAATGTTAAAAGATATTTTTGTAATTTAAATCAAAAAACTTCAAATTTATACTCAATATGGTTACTTTCAAATTGCAACAATAGGCCTCTTAGAAATTGGCGTCTCAATGTAACATGTGGGGCCGCATCTCGAGTAGGCCATGAAGGGCTTAAACTAATAGTTGAAAAATGCAAATATCCAACTTTGGGAACGTGTTGAGAAAGTTAGCGTATTTCAAACGTATCACAGACGGGATTCTGTATCACAGACGCCAGACACTTTAGCAGCCGCTGGGCAATTTTTTGTAATTTTTTTGGAAAAAAACAACTATTTTAATGCCATTGAACCACATTTCGCAAGTGTTCAGAGCCATTTGAAAGCACTAGATTTTTGAAATTTGAAAGCCAATCAAAAAAAATTAAATTGTTTAATGCTCCTTTTACTTGCTATTTAAGTCCAAAACACGTTTAAAATCTCGCATTTTTGAGTTAAATTTTAAAAGTAAGTGCTTTGGTCCATGTAGGGAAAAGTAAGATGCTTTGTCTCTGGCTACACTTTAGCAGTAAGTAATAATCCACTAGGATTTTCCATAGAGATTTTTATTTTATCATGAAAATAACCAATTATAGGAGTATATGTTCGGCCAGGGGACCAGGCCCCTCGATTGAAGTCAATGATTTATTTGTTCAATCAGCATTTTCCATGGCTAATTTTTTTTAAAGTATTTTGTGCGTGAAAACTGGGGAGTTGGAGGCGAATTACTGAATTGTTTTTGAAAAATGGTACAATAGATGGTTACGCCACTAACCATGCTATTGCCGGGCCGGATTTACATTGCGCCGGGCCCCTGGCACTTTGGGGATTTTTGCAAGATCTTTCTGTCAAGTATAGGGGAAGACCAAAAAAAGTCTTACGATTTCAGCGCAGTGCTCTTAGCTGGTAGCCTACTGCGTCATATTATGGTCAATCCGGCCCTGGTTAATGCATTATGTTCATAAAAAGGCTAGATGTGATCCTAAGATAGCAACTTTTAGGACAAAAACTCTCCATTTCTTCCGGGTTATACGTTTAAATTGGCTGGCAAAAATTGAATTGAGTGGGACCCGGGGCCCCTGGTCTTTCATATTGTTGTTAGTTACTGTTGCAAATGAAAAATGCTAAAAAGAAACTGAAACTGAAGAAACAGTAGGCTTTTTTGCACATTCTTGTCATTGGTGAAATTTCAATAGGGAGGGGGCGGGTTTCCTGGTCCCCCCCCTCCCCTTGCCTACGCCTATGCTCCAATTGAGGCAAACAAAAAAGGTGTTCGCAAATTTTCCGCGAGGTTTCTGGCGTTTTCCAACAAAATTTTAACGGCTCAAAAAATAGTGCTGTCCTCAAGCCGAGGACAGGGCAATTTTCGAGGACTCTAGGCTTCGAGGCCAAGAACTTCAAAATGTGTGTTCGAGGACCCTACCTCTGGTTGCGAATACGTCTAGCTTTGCAGCAGGAAAATCATGCTAAAGTTGGATAATGATTTCCGCGAGTATTTCGAAAGGAAGTAAGAAGGAGAGAAAGTTCTTGCAAAGTGCAAGTCTTGTAAGTTTGCAGCGACGCCTGTGCCTAACAAGACAGGCAAATCCTATTTTCACTCAGGCAACCTAAGGCAGCATCTTAAACGCAAACACCCCGAACAGCATGAAACGTTGATCAAATCAAAACGTCGGTCTTTATCTGCAGCGTCTTCAAGTGCCACCTTAGATGCCTTCGTTACTTTTATTCGACCAGCCGAGGAAGGCCATGTCGATTATATCATCGACGTTTCAGATTTCAAGAAAGCTGTTCTGGAAGCAGTAACACTTAACGAGCTTCCACTGTCGGTATTTGAAGCATCAAGAAGATACTGCAGCAACTTTTCGTTTTATACTGATTTGCAAATGTGGTTAAATAAAAGCTTTCATAGCTTGTAAACGGAGTGCTAAATTTTAAGCAACAAACCTCAATTTCAAAATAGTTTAAAAAATCAATAATCGCACAAATAATCGCAAAGTAGCTGCGATATTATCGCATGGAAAAAATTTCAAATTATCGCAAAAAAATCGTGTATGTTATTCTACTTTGCATCGCATCGCAGTTTTTCTCCGTAACAAATATCGAAGAAAATCATCGATGCGAAGTGATTGCCATCCCTGTCTAAAAGCATTGCAAAATACCGTAAATAATCTATGAATTTAAAGTGAATTGTATTCTACCCGGTATTTGCAAGCTTAGGCCCTTGGAAAATATAAAACTGAGTTCTGGGGGCAATGGCAACGTCCCCATGCCTACGTTAAACAATTTTAGTGATTTTAAAACAAAATAGCATTTTTTTAACTTTTAAAGGAGATCACACAATTAGATTTTCAAACTTTTTGAAAAAATGCCGTAAAAGTTATTTGAAAAAGTTTAGCTCTGCACGTTTTCCCAATTCTAATTTTAAACCAATCTTTGCTTTATTGCGCGTGATGTCTCCATGTACTGCAGTCTTGCATGTATAATGCGTATCAATGAATGAGCATGCACGTTTTGACCATCAAAAGACACTTTGCAAAATTTAACACAAGGTAATTATCCGCAAAAAACCTGAGGAACCAGGCAGAACCGTATTAAGGAAAAAGGCATTGGTCACATTTGCGATTTGTCGCCCCCTCCCCTCCCCCCTTTCAAAAGGCCCACAATTGTAGAAACGTAAAAATAACAAACTATTATTTTTTCTAAAAATGCCAAATGTTTCGTGGGAGCTTTGCCTTCTCATCTTGATGACGTTGTGTAAAAAAATTGATTAAGTGCGGCCCGCATTTTTTTCAGCCTTCGAGCAATTATATCTGTATCGAATTTCGCACGTATTTTCTTTGTAATTCTTCATGCAGCGTTTTTTTTGTGATAGAGTAGTTTATTATTTGGGATTCTTAGCGGCAATTTTAAACACAAAAATTGTTCAGCCCATGTGGCTTTGCCCTCAGATCGCTTGCCAGGGATTAGAGAAGTTCGTATCTCAAAACAAATTCTTCGCAATATTTCCTCGCACATTTTCTGAATAAGTTGGCGTTCTTACAGTAAGTGCACCATGATATTTCGTACCGTACATTATGCTATGCTTGGTAACTTTACTACATTTCATTATCACGCACCAGTCACGCACATGCAGTAATATACTTTCTTTTGAATCCACAATTAGATAGTCAGTGTCACGGTCCTGCTTTATCATAAGCAACTCAAAAACGTTTGTCTCTAGACCCTCAAATTTCTTGTCGTTGCCTCGGACGGTTTCAGTGCTTTGTTGTTTGCACCATCCGCAACGGAAGTATTAGCAGAAATAAAAAAACGGTTCTACACTGTCTTTTGCACCTCATTCTCCGATTAGAGATTTCGCACAATGTCATTTAAAATATGGTTTCTATGTCTCGGCTATCAAGAAATAATTTTCAAATAAGTAAAGGAAACGAATTGGCAGAGTAGAAATTAGGATATTTATTGTTTGGTTATTTTTTTATTCAAACAATCAAAAAATAATGCTGTCCTCAAGCCGAGGCAAGATATTTTCAAAGACTTGTAGGCTTCTAGGCCAAGAACTTGAGCTTCGAGACCAAGGCCAAGGACTTGAGCTTCGAGGCCAAGGAGTCAAAGACATCAAAATGTGTCCTCGAAGACTCCACCTGTTCAAAACGGCCTAAAGCTTAAGCGTAGTAGTTATTACAAAAAATGGATAAAACACTGAATAAACCTTATACTGGATAACCACGAAACTTGCTCAAAAATGACTGAGCTAATACACAAATTGAATAAAAACTCTAATTAATCCACTGAAGTTTTTAAACTGACTCGACAGTTGTGGCTCACACTGCTTGTCCTCATCAGCAACTCTTCGAACTCTAAATGAAGCATGTTTTGGCAAAAGTTGATAAGTGTCATTTTTCAAAAAATGAGTTTTTCATATTTTTCAAGTTATTTACTAGAAAAGTTTTACCTGCGAAAAAACTTATATTTATTTTCGATTGTTTTTCTGTACTATATAACTTATTACGTTGCACTTGACAACAGAGCCAAATGAAAGTTTAAAACTTTAAACGCGATTTTCTCAAAACGGCGAAATGCGACTCATCAACTTTTGCCAAAACGTGCTTCAAGTATTGAAATCAACTTACTCGTAGCCTACGATTTTAACGCGCTTGGGCTGCTAAATCTTACTTTTTAATTTTTAGTAGATTTTTTCGGATGGGATTTAGAATGTTGTTCAGAGTTTAAGGAAAGAATGTTTAGGCATTTAATCCGATTCAAAAGCACAGCCGATTCCAACAGTATTAAAATATTGAATATTAAAACCTATAAAACCCAACATTTACATAGTGCTTCACCTCATCAGTGGTAAATTTACCAATTTCAAAAGTAGAAAATTAAAATCTACTCTTCAAAACTTAAAACTAATAGATGCTTATTTTCCCAAGGAAAATAATACGGGACTTCCGCCGGTTCCTTTTCACCCGCATTATCCTTTTCGTATTTTGAAACTTGCCGATGTTGATTTAAAAATCAATCGTTGCATGCCCAAAAAAAGCTAAGTGTGATTTTGTCTGCTGAAAAAAAGGAAAAAAGAATAATTCTTAATAGCAATCATAAGCGTTGCCAGGGGGGAGGGGGGCGCCCCCCCCCCCGCATTTAAATGCCATCAATGATAAAAATGTGACAAAAAAGCCTATTGTTTCATCAGTTTCAGTTTCTTTTAGCCAGTGTGTCGAACCGTTTCAAGTAACGGTTCGGGTTCAGGTTTAGCTACTGCTCAAAATATTTTAGCGGTTCAGGTTTGGTTCGGGTTCACTTGAGCACCATTTTCGAGGTTCAGGTTTGGTTCAGGTTCACTCAAGTAAAATAATGCTGGTTCAGGTTCGGTTCGGGTTCATTGACTTAAAATCTAACTGTCTTGACTCGTTTCGTCCAGAAAAAAAAAGGAGAAATTACTGATTCTGTTGATGATCACCACTGCTCTTATTGTGCGTGTACCAGCGCCAGCGGCATCCGGATATGGGAAAATATATTCTTACTTTTATTAGGGGTTGAGGTTCGGTTTGGGTTCACTTGAGCACAATTTTGAGGGTTCAGGTTTGGTTCAGGTTCACTGAAATAAAATTTTGCTGGTTCAGGTTCGGTTCGGGTTCACCAAAATGAAAAGGTTCATTCGGGTTTACGGTTCGGGTTCAGGTTCGGTTCGACACCCTGCTTTTAGCATTTTTCGTGTACAAAATACAGACATACACGCATACAACTGTAACTAACAATAATATTGACGAGCAAGAGGCCTGGGCCCCCTCAATTCAATTTTTGCCAATCAATTTATATGTGCAACAAACTAAGGGTTTTAGCCTAAAAGTTGCAACCTCAGACCCTCATTTAACCTTTTTATGAATGTAACGCAATAACCAGGACCGAATTTACCATATGACACAGTGCCAAGGGCCCCGCGCTCAGATGGTAAAACTTTTTTTTTGGCCTTCACCTGTATTTGGCAAGAAGATTTTGCGAAAATCTCCAAAGTGCCAGAGGCCTCACGTAATGTAAATACGGCCCAGTCAATAACATGGTTAGTAAGCGCAACCATCTATTGTACCATTTTTCACTAACAATTCACGTCTGTTGTAACGAACTCCAAAAAAAAGACTAAGATCACCTGGGGTTCTTACAGAACGCGTGCTGCCATGGTTTGAATTCTTCTTTATTCAGAAATAAATAATGACATAAATAAATAACTATACCACGCTACAGCACGGTTTCAAATTAAACTTGAAACCGGCGAGCTAACGAAAGAAAAAGACCAGCTGGCTTAACCGAAAATTACATGCTAACGAAATATCTAAACATAACGTCATTTTACGTCTGACCATCAGGTCTTAAAAAGAAGAATGAATTGAAGAATGCTTGCCATCACAGTCAAAAGCGCAAAGCTTGCCTTCTTCATGCTTCGCGCATAAAGAAAGAAACAAACTTAATTATATGCAAATTTAAACACGTACAAACTCCAGCGATTTGTAACAGGTTTCGAGCTAAAATTGCAACAGCTGCAAAATGCCCTGCAGACCGCGCTCTTTGCTTAAAGACAAGCAAATCAAGAATTCAAAAAAATGCTATACAGCACATCAGGATGTAATGCTATGACGTAACAATCCCGCCCAAATGGAAACCCCAAAAAGGAAAAACATTTGCCAACAATGACAAATACGCCCCAGCAAACGTAAACAATCCTGATTAGCTGTATATACCACATGAAACAGTTTTAACACTACAAAACACAATAACACAAAAATAAAATACAAAAGTTAACAAGCAGATTCACTCAAAATTACACATAATTTAGCAATTGGTCGTTTCATAGTTGATCCTGAAGTTTTCAATAATACAGTTCTAACTTTACCATGCTTATCAGGGTAAGTTTCTAATACCCTTCCCATGACCCATTTAGACCTCTGCTGCATGCTCTCTGCAAGCAGTACTACGTCACCGACTTGGACATTCCGCTCAGGTTGGAACCATTTCTGTCTTTGGGTCAAGTTAGGCATAAATTCATTTACCCATCTACACCAAAACTGATTACTAAGGAATTGCACTTGGGCCCAACGCCTGCGGGCGTAACAATCCCTTTTTGAAAACAAACCAGGTGGCAAATTTTTTGTAACAATTTGTTCTGCATGCCTCGGTTGAGCGAATACGTCAGGAAAATGAGCTCGATGTAGAAATTTGATGAGTTCTGTCTCGGCGCAGCGCAACTCTTCAACCGAAGTGACAAGTCAGGTGGTTCCAATTTTGATATCTTTGTACGACGGGAAAACTTGGTTTGGCAACGTAACAGCCAGGCCATTAACCTTTTAAGCTTATAAAGGCTCGAACAACGCTCAATCAAACGTAAAATAGCACAATCATTTTCAGTCACAATGTTGGAAAAAACGGTCTGATGTTTTAAAGGAGAGAATTCTTTTGGAAATTGTGCATCGAGTTTAACGGGAAACTGAGGCCAAAGTGCCTTTGACTCCCACAAAAATTGTGGACCCTTTACCCAAGAATTTAAACAATCAATAGGCTTGTCCATTAATCCACGACTCGGTAGATCAGCAGCGTTTAATTTAGAAGGTAAAAAGTGCCACTCGCTGGGGTCACTGGATTGTTGAATGATAGCGAGTCGATTTGCCACAAAAATTGGAAATCTTTTAGATCTGTTCAAAATGCTCAATAAAACAGCAGTAGAGTCAATCCAAAAATGAGATTGACAAACATCAAATTTTAATTCTCCTTTTACTAAAGCGTTTAGTCGTACGGCCAGAACTGCTGCAGTCAGTTCCAAGCGCGGAATCGATACTGCTTTAATAGGCGCTAAGCGTGATTTAGCAATGACGAATGCGCAGAAAATATTATTGCCTGTGTCCACCAAACGCAAGTACGAACAAGCCGCATAAGCATAAGAAGACGCATCGGCAAAATTGTGTATTTCTATCGATTTTAGTGCCTTTAGATTCTTCGGCGTAAAACAACGCGGAATTGGAACGTGGCTAAGCTCTTGGAGGCGATTAAGCCAACGCTGCCATTTTTCTAACTCTGGATCAGAAATACTCACATCCCAGCCAAACTTTTGCCTACAAAGTTGTTGAAACAAAAGCTTTGGCTCTAACACTATTGGACAAACAAAACCAAGTGGGTCATAAAGAATAGCTATAGTGGACAAAACGTCCCTTTTGGTGTTAGAAAATTCGCGCAAATTCACGTTAAATGTAAAAATGTCCTTTTCAACATCCCAGTGGACGCCAAGGACATGTTCAGAAACATTTTCAGAAAAAGAGTAGCTTTGCAGCGCTTTAGAGCGCTCCGCTTCAGGAATTTGATCAAAGACTTCACTGCTGTTCGACAGCCACTTTCTTAAACGAAAACCCCGCTTTGAAAGCAAATCACAGAGCTGTGTCTGGGCAGTCACAGCTTCTGCAACGGAAGGGAGTGGCACAAGGCAGTCGTCAAAATAAAAATGCTTATTTACAATCTCCGACATGTTCGGTTCAAACAAATGCCCGAATTCAGCAGCCGTTTGTTTCAATGCAAAATTAGCGCATGTGGGTGAGGACTTGGCTCCAAAAATATGAACCAACATTCTGTGGACAACGGGTTCTTGGTCTATTTCCCCAATTGGCCACCACAAAAAACGAAGGGCGTCGACGTGGCTGGGTTTCACAAACACCTGATGAAACATGGCTTCCACGTCCGCCACTAGTGCCACCCTTTCTTTACGAAAACGCATTAAAACTCCAATAAGACTATTCATTAAATCCGGACCACATATTAAATTGTCGTTCAGCGAGGTACCTTTATATTTAGCTGTGCAGTCAAACACGACCCTCACTTTATCCGATTTATGCGGGTTAGTAACAGCATGATGAGGCAAGTACCACGTAGGGCCTGTGTAATTATTCAAGTGTTCATGCGGAACTTGTTGAGCAAAACCCTGTTGTAAGTAGGAAGAAATAACTTTAGTATACTTACCTCAAAAGTCGTCATCTTTGGTAAACCTTCGCTTTAAGCTGGAAAGACGCTGCTTGGCCACAATAAGATTGTTCGGAAGCTCAACATCACCTGATTTCCACAACAATGGCAGTTGGTAGTGACCATTTTGTACTTCAACTGATTTGGTCAAAAGCTGAAGGGCAGCACGATCCTCCTTTGAATTTGGAGTGTCGAGCACGCTTGTCCCATTTTAAAAATCAGTTTCCCATAATTGCTTGACAAGCGCAACCTCAGACGGCTCATTACAGTGAGTAAAGTTTACGGAGCAATTAACTGTGAAAGAAGGTGACAAGGATGGACCCAAAAGAGACCAACCCAAAGGTGTAAGAATAGCTGAAGGAAGACCACGAGGCCCTTTACGAGTGCTGCTCTGAAGAAACAACTCCGGGTTGTCTACTCCGAGAAGAAGGCCAACAGTACCACCGGGTATGGTGTCAAAGGTCACATCGTGTAAGTAGCTCAACTTAGACAAGTCTTTGTTAAGCGGAATGGCATTTGGTTGAATTGGTATCTCGTCTATCGATAGCACTTTAGACAAGTTCAACTTTTCTTTACCCTTTAAATCCGATATATTTAAGTCAAACGAAAGACCTTCATAAGACTTACTGGATGTGGCAAGAGTTTGCAGAGAAATACTTTGTTTACGACCAGTAATTCCCAGCTCGTTTACAATTCCAATGCCACAGAAAGAGTGAGTCGACCCTTGGTCCAAGAAGGCGAAAGTTTTTATTTGGTTTCCTTGCCATTCTATGATAACGGGAACAACACAGAGATACACGCTAGGTCCGGAAAGTTTATACTTACGTGCTGAGGAAAAGGCTCCCACCTTTTCACACTCTGAAGTAGATGTGCTCACATCCACAGTGGAACCTTTCCCTTTTGATTCAGACTTTGGAAAGTGTAATAGCGTGTGGTGAAAGGATTTTGCACAATCACATTTCTCACATGGTTTCTTACGTTTACACTCCGGTGTTCTATGTTTAGAGCTCAAGCACTTATGACACAATTTAGATGATTTTACGAAAGTGAAACGCTTTTCAACAGGTTCAGCGCGAAACTTTTGGCATTCTGCTAGTCTGTGAGTCTTCTGTTCACAGAACCAGCAAGCACCTGAAGCAAAATTATTTGGTTTAGAATTATTACCTTTTGCCGAAACATTCACGTTAAAGGCCGAAGTTTTAACCTTTGACTGTGGATTTTTTGTGCCAAACGATCGCAAGCCGAAAACCGAATTCGCTTCTTCAGACTCTGCCTGAACGAAAGAAACGAAGTCCGAAAATCGCGCTATTGAATTTGTGGCATTTTCGATTGAACGCTTTTCTTAACCCATCGCCCTTTTAGCGCATTGGGCAATTTCTGCACAAACTGTATAAGGGTATCTAAAGAGTTAAGGCTATTTAAATAGTTTATGCTTTGTAAAATAACAAAGGTCTTGTCCAGCAAATCAGCAAATCGTTTTAATTCTTTGGCATCTCCGTGTTTTATCGGAGGAAAACTTTTAAGCTTCTGCTCACACACGTCCGAGACCACCCAAGGGGAACCGTATTCCTTTATGAGCCTTTGCTTCGCCGACTGATAGCAAAGCTCACCCTTCTCAGAAAAGTGCTTAATTTTATCCTTAATGGGGTCCGTACAATGTTGAACAAGTAGACAAAATAAAGTATTTTGGTCTGTGACTCGTGACTCGACGTTGGTTTCAAAATTACCTAAAAAATTTTAAACTCGAGTGGGTCACCTGAAAATTTAGCAAACTCAGGCCGGGGCAAAAACAGGCTCTCGTAGCTAAGATTAGTCTGCCACGGAAAAGGAAATGTAGGAGCAGGAAAACTTTGGCGAATATAATTCACAAACGAATTACTTTCTGGCTCTACACCACCTTTCGATTCAGAAGAGCGGTTCACTCTATTTTTTGGTAAAACAGTAGACGTTCCTGGCCGAAACTCAGGGGCTGTCGCGGTTAGTATACTAGAGGAGGCCTTCTTAATAGTGGTTGCTGAATTATTTTCCTGAGGAAAGTTAACCAGTTTTACTGCGTCGGCTTTTGGTACCGCAGTTTGAGAGCCAGCAGTATCAGTTAGAATAACCGATTTAAAAACATTGCAAGGTTTTTCTTTGACAAGGCATGCTAATTTAGTATTATGCTCAGCAGTGCGAATGGCGAAAGGGATCTCAATTTTAGGTCTATGTGCAGTGTCGCGTTTAAAAGATTTTACCGACCCAGTTTCGCTCCATACCTCACACTGGACAGACGCCAATTCTAGTTTACGAAGTGCCTCGCGTTTTTTAATTTGTTGTTTTAGTTCATTTTTACGGCGCTCTTCTTCAAGTTTTAATTCATTTTCACGGCACTCTTCTTCCAAGTTTTAATTCATTTTTACGGCGGTCTTCTTCAAGTTTACGGCGCTCTTCTTCAAGTTTTAATTCATTTTCACGGCGCTCTTCTTCAAGTTTTATTTCATTTTTACGGCGCTCTTCTTCATTTTTACGGCGCATTAATTTGAACTCCAATTCAAATTGCGCGTTTTCTTCTTCTGCCAGCTCATCGAGCTGACTTGCTTGAAGCTGTGCAATTTTTAGCCGTTCTTGGGCTTGCATGCGTTTTACGCTGATTTTAGAGGACGTCGAACTTGCCCTCGTTTTACTGGTCACACTAGTCATAGTTGACGAGTTATCATGAACGTCTTAATAGAAATCATTTTCAATTTGCGCAGTATTAGGTTGGTTTTCGTCATAGGGAACAGTTTTTGTTTCGCCGCCTAACCCACTTTCTTCGGGCACAACAGTTTTAGTTTCGTTATCTAACCCGGAAGTTTGAGGAACATCACGAAGCCATTGTTTAACGCGTTCGTTAAACTTTTGTTTACTTTGTGTTAACCCAAACGGAGTAATGGTAGCAGATTCGTCATCAGCATTTTTTACCGTTTCAAGTAGTTTAGAACTATTGTCATTAACTTCACGCATAACCTTTTCCAATTGTTTGAAATTTGGATTGCGCAAGCTCATGATTTTTTCAGCGGCAGAATAACTGGCGTCAAGAACAGAATGTAATTTCTCAATTTCTTGATCTAGCCCCCCCTTATCAAGACAGGGCCCAGGAGTTTCTGACTCCAGCATGGCTAATGGGCCTAACAATCGCAAAAAATCTAGCACACACAAAAAACTAATTAATTTTAGCATTGAACAATTCGTATACAGCAGATAGGTTGATGCTCGCTCGAACCTCCAGCAAACACTTCGAAGAAAATTTTCCCGTTTGGAAAGGAAAAATTTAATTTCGAACGCTAACAACAAAATATAACGATCACAGATAATCTGAAATTCACTAAAAAGTATTAGTTTACGTATACAAATTTAAACTAACCAGATTGTCCTTTTTTCACGGAATCTTGATTGAACGACAACAAGTTGTAGATGTTGAGTTGATTGCTGCTTGTACTTGACAAACCAAATGCGGATAGAATTCGCCGTTGATTACTTGAAAAGACAGCGCAAGAACTCAGAGTTGCAGTCGGCAAAATTGCTCGTGAGATCGGAAAACCAGAAACCTTTTAAATGTGGAGCCAAAAGAAGCCAAATCAAACTTTGTTCCAGCCGATGAGAAGAAATCTATTTTGAAACTTCTTCCAAGTATATTTCGAAACTTATTCTTAGTCTATTTTAAACTTTTCTTAGTGTAATTTGAAACTCCTTCAAAACAAGTTTAATTGGAAACTTCTTCAAAACAAATTTAATTTGAAACTTTGTAACGAACTCCAAAAAAAAAAGACTAAGCTCGCCTGGGGTTCTTATAGAACGCGTGCTGCCATGGTTTGAATTCTTCTTTATTCAGAAATAAATAATGACATAAATAAATAACTATACCACGCTACAGCACGGTTTCAAATTAAACTTGAAACCGGCGAGCTAACGAAAGAAAAAGACCAGCTGGCTTAACCGAAAATTACATGCTAACGAAATATCTAAACATAACGTCATTTTACGTCTGACCATCAGGTCTTAAAAAGAAGAATGAATTGAAGAATGCTTGCCATCACAGTCAAAAGCGCAAAGCTTGCCTTCTTCATGCTTCGCGCATAAAGAAAGAAACAAACTTAATTATATGCAAATTTAAACACGTACAAACTCCAGCGATTTGTAACAGGTTTCGAGCTAAAATTGCAACAGCTGCAAAATGCCCTGCAGACCGCGCTCTTTGCTTAAAGGCAAACAAATCAAGAATTCAAAAAAATGCTATACAGCAAATCAGGATGTAATGCTATGACGTAACATCTGTCTTGTCAGTTTTTATGCGACAATACTCGTGAACTTTAAGCCGCATTTACACGGGCGACTTTTTTGCAACGCGATTCGAAGATTTTTAATGCGTGAAAATCTCTCTCGCAAAGTGGTTGCTTACACGAGGCGAGACTCGCTTACCGCGATCGCGTTTGGGAAGAATCGCCGCCGTGTAAGTAACACCTGCGATTTGCGATGCCGATTATATTTCGCGCGACTCGATGCAGGAATCGTTCTCGCTTGTGATCACTTACACGAGTTAGATTTCAACGTCTCGAGAGTCTCAGGGCAAAGCCGGCAAGCCGCGCTCGTGTAAACAGCAAATCGTATGCAATTTACGAGTTGCCCAGGCATAGCGCAATGCACAATGCTTTGCGAGTCGCTGGCTGCGATTACCCTAAATTTGCTTCACAAAGCATTGTGTTCATAGTATAAAATAATCTGTAGTGCTTTTACCGTAATTAATTGTGATTTCGATACTAAATTTACTTCATATTAGAACCGCAGAAGCAATAATTTTCTTGTGCATGCTGGCACTGGTCTATTGCAGATACGGCAGTCATGAGCTGATTGCTAGTAACTGTGAAGCCAATCAAGCAGGACTTTAACCCTTTATAAAATGTATAATAAATTAACCACAGGTAACAGTACCTTAATTGTATTCTGCTTTTATAATAGCTTAAGCACGCTTTTTTATAAGAATCAGTAAACTTTGAGTTAAGGCTGGCTGTTTTTATCTTTTTGCCAATGTAAAGCCTCAGTTGCTCGTCATTGGTTCTTAAAGTTTGAGATCATTGATGTCAATTATGGCGACCATGTTTGCATGTTTGTTTATTCCTAGTGCTATGTCTGCTTGTAAACGCCTCTTTGGCTGCTTTTGCAGCATCGCTAATTGCGGAAAGCGAAAAAGCAAGCACTAATTTCTGTTTGAACGAGAGCCAAAAAGTGTTTTTGTTACCTGCGCTGGGGGCAACAGCACTCTATAGTCTCAACTTTGTTGCAATTTTGCTCGCAAATACCAAAAAAACACTCAGGCTTTATTGTTTTTAATCAGAACAGAATTTAGTTTGTTTTTTGATTTGGAATTTATTCTTTTTCGGTTGTTCTTCCTAATTTGTTATTAAATTTTGAGCAAAAATAGGCCGCGTGTTTTTAAAAAAATTTTTGTGTATAAAAAATGTAATCAATTTTGTCATTGCTAATATTCTGACATAGCAAAAACATACCAGTAAGTTAAAAATCTGAAAACCCTGCAATAGCTAAGACAATGAATTCTCAATAATGGCGTTTGGACAATATATTTTGGAAATGGAGGTGCTTGTTACAAAAACCCTCCGTAATACTGTTGACTGCAGGTGCTCCAGCAAAACTCTGGAGCCTTCACCCTGCACGTCTTGGCAAACGACAATTGAAATTCTCCAACTTAAACTGTATTGTTCAGACAAAACAAATAATATGGAACAGCACGGCATGGCAAAAAACAACTGAAATTTAACCTGAAAATAATGAACTAAAAGAGTGCCGTACGAGCGGTCTTCAAAATAAAATACTTCCGCTTGCCAATTGCTCGAATAAAACGGAACGCCAGAACAGAGGTAACTCGGCCAAAAAGCGCGTAATTTTTAAAACGTTTGCAGCCAATAATAGCTGCAGGAAATAAGGTGGCGTGCGCAAACTGCAAATAAGAAGCGGCCGAATTCCGAAACTACTGTAGAACATGGCAACACAAAAAAAGGTCAATCGGTGCTGTGACAGTGCTAGCAGTGCAGGCTCACACCCTATGCTCACTCGTTGGGTCCAGCATCTTGTAGACAAGTACCATCCACTGGTTTTTGTCGGCTAAAAAAGTGTTAGCGTTTGCTTTCTTTTCTGACCCAAGATTGCCTGTAGCCTACCGGCATCTCTTGTGGTTGAAATAACCACATTTAAAGGGAGAAACGTAACATCTACTGCACCGCATATCGTAATTAAAGATTAATTTCATGAAAATGCTATTTCTAAGCAAATCATGTTCTCAATTCCGAGTGGTTTTATGGCGCTTTTTCACTTGAATTACGCCAGGAATGAGTTTTGACCTGAAGTCACTAACGTATTTTTGCACTCTTCATAATAATTCATCCTCCGCACTATACTTACTGTAATTGCCTTGCGTTAAGCAAATGCATGCGCGGCTTATTTTATTATTGTGGATATTGATGCTTTGTAACAGCTGTGGTTTAGTAGCTCCATAAAATCACATGAAAATCCATAACAAAATCACACGTATTATACAAACGCTATATGGATTTTTTGAATGTTGGTTTAAATTAAAAAAGAGCCAGTGCTTCAGTAGCAACAAAAGGCGCCTGGTATCACTTCAGAAGAACTCAAAAAGTAAACTTAAAAATAAAATTTAACAATTGGTATTTCGTATAATATAACAGCACAGATCTACTATAAAATACGAAATACTTGTGCACTATTAAGGAAACAAACAATATGAATTTGTCAGTCACACATGCTTGAAGAAAAGGTGATTTCAAAAGTGTTTTTAGAATTAATTGCACAGAAATGTTGATAAATTTTATTGTTTTATTTTACCAAAGTATTATGTATAACCAAACAAGAAACACAGTCAGAGATGGGTTGCAGGTTGCAGTGGTGAAAAACCAAGACCTAAAGTGTAAGTGACGGAATTTTATAATGGATTATGAGCAGTAATGCCCGCTTGACTTTGCTCCATCCAAGCTAACTCAGAATGATACAGAGAAAATAAGCTTTTTTGAGTAATTTCAAGCGTTAATGCTTCATCTTTCACCTTGCATTTTCCTCGCAAGTTTTAACGAAATTAGCTGCTTAATTGTATTCCCTGTATTTCGTTTTACGCCCGGGTTGGCTTCACGCATTTTCTTTTCAAAATTCCGAAGCGTGATTGTTTCAAACGCAAAAGCTGACAAGCGGCGCATTTGAAGTGCTTTTGCGGCAGTTGGCTTTTGTAAATTCAAAACCAGCAAGCAGCGCTTTGAAACTATCTCGCACCGTGTAAGTAAACCAGTACGATAGCGACTCTTCCGCCGACTCGATTTGGCGAGAATCACTGCCACGCAGTCTCAAAGTGTAAGTGACTTCTGCGAGTTGCAACCGTATGCGAGCGTCGCGGTAAAATCTCTCCCATGTGAGTGACTGCTGCGATTTGATTTTTTGGGGGGCGTGTCTGGCGATATCGCGCAGACAAAATCTCACGTGAATCTTGCGCCGTGTAAGTGACCTACGCGATTTGAGAAAGAAAAAAGGCAAAATGTCGATTCTCGCAGCTAAAACTCGCCCGTGTAAATGCAGCTTTAGAAAGAACTAAAACGTGATATTGCAATCGATATCCGGGGACTTCGCGGCGTTTTCCAACTTTTACTAAACTTTATTAAGCTTTAAAATAGCGATCCGAGTGCTTTGAAATTGTAAAAAATATAGTCGTTGATTGTCAGATCAATAATTTAAATGCGCTTCTTTCAAAATTTGTTTCACTAACTTAAACCGCTTTGTGGTAATTCGATTTCAAAATTTAAATCTCTCGAAGTTATCAAAAATAATGGAGTACCGTTATTCAAAAAGCTCGCATAACAGTTTACCATACAACGTTAAATCGCGGCACTTTTTACGAGTTCTTAACAGTTTTTCTCTCCTTTTTGAAATAACACAATGAGGTCTTTAAAACTCCAGCGACTCACAAGCAAATTTCGTTACATCAACGAAACTTTTGAAATCTTGTGATTTTGAAATCGCTCTTTCCCATCGCAATTCAACCTACGTATAGTATTGGTATACCGGTTGTTTCGAGATTAAAGCCCCCCTCCTCAACAGCATAAACTAAAATAAAAAAAGTGCTAAAATTATGCAAATTTAAAATAGGCATTTGTTTAAGTTTTTTACTAAATCGTTTATGTTTTTGCCACATAGACTTTATTCTCAAGTAGTATAATTTGACAAATTGCAAAAATAGAAGGAAAATCAAAATTATTTTCCCTAATTAATGCTTCACTCACAAGTTGTCACAGATGGACGAGAATAACTTGATAAATCATCGCAGTTTTCTACGCGCCGTTTGATTACCACGATCTTTCAAGATGACAATCAAGCATGCTTTTGTGAACAATTAGGTTAGAAGGTAAGAGGTATTGAGAATGCACCGGCGTTTCAGGATTTTATTGTTTATCAATCCATCTAATTTTCTCTGAATCATTAGCAATGTACGGGTTTATCTAACTCAGCTACTCGACATGAAAATGAAAGAAATTTGAAATCAAAAATAGTTTAGTAGAAACTTACGTTAATGAACCTCAAACTAGTCTAATGAAGAAAATTTCATAAGTTTTTATGTAAGCGGTGGAGGGAGGGATCCTAATTTTGGAACACGCTTGATAATAAATCCATTCTTTGGCACTAAAACTTCCTTAATTAACTTCTTCAAAAACCTTGAGCCATAAGAAAAATTACGCCTTCTTAACGTCACAGATGACAGTTTCTTGAAAAAACACCAGTCATGTAGCCCAAATTTATCAAAACCATTAAGCTCAATTAAAGTATGATATCGCAAGCAATATTTAGAGACCTCCAATTTCAATGTTTCGATGTTAGATTGTGTTTGAAAAAAATTTTTTTTCTGTCTTCGGTCGCAAATTTTTTGTTTATGATGCTGTCTTTGATGCTGTTTTGTGTATTTAGTTTATGATTCTGTTTAGTAGTTAAGTTTAGGCTACTTTACTTTTTAATATCTACCCATTCCGAAAATTCAATCCATCTAAGTTCAACGATTCAAAAGTTCAAAAATTTAGTGGCCCCGTTTGAGAGGGGCCCTCATTTTAATACCCCCAAATTTTGTCAAATTTTATCTCTTCTTGATATTGGCCTACGCTGAAAATTTCATGTGTTTAGCATCAGTTGTTTAAAAGTTTGAACTTTGGCGGCCCGTTTCGGGGAAAACCCCAATTTGGTACCCCCAAACTTTGGTCAAATTTTTATAATTTGCTTACCTTAAACACTTCGTGTTTCCAGCTTAAAAGGTTAAAAACTAACTTTGAATTGTGGAAGGACTAGTTTAGGAGGGACTTCCCATTTTCGAACCCCAATTTTTTGTTAGGTCTAATTAGTTCTATGATCTACTAATTCCAAAAATTAGATACATCTATCTCTAATGGTTTAAAAGTTCAAAATTTTGGCGGCCCCGTTTCGGGAAACTCCCCATTTTGTTATCCTTAAAGTCTGTCAAATGTTATCTCTTCTTCATATTTGCCTACACTGAAAATTTCGTGTATCGGGCATACGAGGTTAAAAAGTTTCAATTTTGGCAGCCCAGTTTGAGGGGGAAAACCCAATTTTGAAATATAAAATTTTTTTTAATTTTGTCTTTTCTTTATTTTTGCTTAAGTTCAACGTTTCATGTGTCTAGCTTTAAACGTTAAAAAGTTTGAATTTAAGAGGGCCCCTTTGGGGTAAAACCCTCATAGTGGAGCCCCCAATCTTTGTTAGGGTCCCAGATAGCCATTTTATCTGGCTCACATCAGAAACAGGTCGGACAAGATCGGGCAAAATGACCAGGTTCAGATCGGGTTTAGAACTGGTAAGTTTAACCAGATCCTAACCCGATCAAAGCCAGAGGTAGCATGCAAAGTCAACCCGATCGGACATGCAAATCAGATTCAGATCTGGTTATTAGACCAAAACCAGGTCGGGCGAAATGATCAGGTTCAGATCGGGTTTAGAACTGGTAAGTTTAACCAGATCCTAACCCGATCAAAGCCAGAGGTAGCATGCAAAGTCAACCCGATCGGGCATGCAGATCAGATTCAGATCTGGTTATTAGACCAAAACCAGGTCGGGCAAAATGATCAGGTTCAGATCGGGTTTAGAACTGGTAAAAGTTTAACCAGGTGTTAACCCGATCAGAGCCAGAGGTAGCATGCAAAGTCGACCCGATCGGGCATGAGGATCAGATTCAGATCTGGTTAGAAGACCAGAACCAGATGTGGAAATCTTATCCGTTTCATATCTGGCTATCTGATCATTATTAGATCTGGCAATCTTGATCTGTTTCGGATCGGAAATTTGTATCTCTGCCAGATGTAAAAACCAGGTCTTTTTAAGATCTGGCATCGTGATCTGTTTTAGGTCTGGCATCTCTTATCAGTTTCAGATCTGGCATCGTGATCTGTTTCGGATCTGGCATCTCGATCTTTATCAGATGTGGCATTGCCATCGTTTTCAGATCTGGCATTTCAATGTTAACCAGATGTGGCATCGCTATCTGTTTCAGATCTGGTATCTTGATCTGTTTTAGATCTGGAATCTCTATCTTGACCAGATGTGGCTTCGCTATCCGTTTCAGATCTGGTATCTTGATCTGTTTTAAATGTGGCATCTCGATCTTAGCCAGATGTGGCATCTCCATTGTTTTCAGATCTAGTGTCGTGATTCTTAAAGGCGGTAAATCATCCAGTCAATTCCGGTGATTACAATACCCCGGTAGCTAAAATTGAAATAAAATTTTGATATTTTTTTGTTTCGATCTTGGGGCGGCTGTTGCAAAGATATTCAACAAATGCGAAAAGATATGCCCCGTGGAACTCTTGAGTTTTGTTCTTCCCGCCAAACCACGGTCAAAAACTTTTTTCGGGGGATATCTTTTTGTATTTGTCGAATATTTTTGCAAAAACTACCACAAAATTAAAACAATAAATATCAAAAATTTTATTACAATGTTAGATACTATAAACCATACGGAATTGGCGGGATGATTCACCGCCTTTAACAACATATGGTATCTTGATCTATTTTCAGTTTTAGATTTACCATTGTGGGCTTAGTCACACTGCTTTTCGACAATTAAGATCTGGCAGAACGATTAAGCTTTTGCACTTTGAAAACCAGAGATGTACTCATCATGTAAATGCGACCTAAATGGGACATTAAAAACCCTTATGCTGTTATTTCAAGTTTTTAAAAATGACACAAAAATTATATTCAGCAAGGTAAGGCAATTTATTGCACATCAAATTAAAGCACAGAATTAAACACTCGATGCCGTATCTCCCGAATCGGCAGCGGGCTCAACTTGCTTCCGCTGCAAGCGGCCTCCTTTACGACCTTCTGCGCCGTCAAGCCAGTTTACGACTGTAATTTTGTAATCTTTTATCGTGATATCTACGTGCAATTTCCGCAGAGCATCTGCAAAACAAAATTCACAAAATCTAAAAGTTTGCTAGGTTTTACTTCGTTTCTACGTACGGAAAAGGTTTTTGGCAATAATAAGCATATTGTGTAATTGTCATTATATTTTTATTTCATTCACCAAGTTGCCTTGACCAGGAGATAGCAACCTGACCGGAAATCGACCAAAGTCTAGCGTTGCAATAGCAGACGCTTTATTCATTCAATCATTGATGGGTTGGTTAAGTAAAAAACTATAGTGGAAAAGGGATATTACGCAGTAATTAAACTGCGTCCGCTTTGACAAATAACGGCTCTTCAAGTGGATATAATTACAGTATGATAAAATGTTGGGAATTAACTAGTTAATAACGAAGTCAAGTTTTTTAATTAACGACTTAAACTTATTAACAATATAACTTTCGTTAAACTACTTTAATGTTTAAAAGTAGTGCTAGGTTTCGCCAGCCTGTTCCAGAAAGTGCTCAATAACTGGTTCAAAGTTCAAGCTGTACTTTAAAGTTTACGTAAATCCGTTAAATTTCTAGGCAACATCATGCACCACAATAATGCCATAATCATCTTACTATGTAAACTGATTCACTAAATACCAGAGGAGGAGTCGAGGACACAAGGCTCGAGGTCAAAAAAACAAAAAAATCCGAGGCCAAGGGCAAGGACAGCTTTTCCGAGGACAGACCCTCTCGAGGCCAAGGCCAAGGACCAAGGACACAACCGCTCGTGTTCTTCAAAAAAAAAAAGGTCTTCAAAATTTTTTTTTCAGGCGATCTCCAATTCATAGGCGTATCCAAAATTTTTAATTGGGGGAGGCCTAAACCGACAATCACATGAAATGACATCATCAAAATTCTTCCAAAGAAGAAGTTTTTGTGGAACATTGATATCGTTGAATGGAAGATCTGAAATCGTTGCCTGTTGGCACGTAACCAGGATTTTGCATCGGAAGAGGGCTTGAATTTATAGTTGAAAAACGCAAATATTCAACTTTGGAAACGTGTTGAGAAAGCTAGTGTAACTCAAAAGATATCACAGGTGGGGTCTGGGGGCCCGCCCCCAGCCGCTGGGCGATCTTTTGTAATTTTTCGGAAAAAAAAGCTATTTTAATGCCACATTTCGCAAGTGTTCAGAATCATTTGGAAGCACTACATTTTTGACATTTCAAAGCAGATTGAAAAAATCAAATTGTTTAATCCTCCTTTTACTTGCAATTTAAGTCCAAAACACGTTTAACATCTTGCATTTTGGAGTTATATATCAATTGTGAGTAATTTGGTTCAGATAAGGGGAAGGAAGTAAGGTGCATTGTCTCTTGCAACATTTTAGAAGTAAATAATAATCCACCCGAAGATTTTCCTACGAGATTTTTGTTTTGTCATGAAAATATTCAATTATGGGAGTACATGTTCGGCCAGGGGGCCCAGGCCCCCTCAATTGAAGTTCAATGATTTGTTCAATCAGAGCATTTTCCATGGCTAATTTTTTTTAAGTATTTTGTGCGTAAAAACCGGCGAGGCTGGAGGTGAATTACTGAATTGTTAGATTTTGCCAACATCTTTCTGTCAAATATAGGTGAAGACCAAAAAGTCATTGATAAAAATAGGTGAAGACCAAGACCAAAAAAAGTCCGGGTTCCTTCCCCCCTTGGCTACGCCTATGCTCCAAGTGAGGAAAACAAAAAAGTCTTCGCAAAATTTCCGCGAGGTATCTGGCGTTTTTCCAACGAAGTTTCAACTGTTTAAAAAATAGTGCTGTCCTCGAGCCGAGAACAGGGCAATTTTCGAGGACTTGAGCCTTGGAAGCCAAGGACTTTAAAATGTGGCCTCGAGGACTCCACCTCTGCTAAATATCATAATAACAGATATCAAAGTGAGTAATTTTTATCTCGCATGGAAATGAAATCATTTTATTGGGCATCAACTGCACGAAATTAACGAATTAACTTTTAACTTTAACTTGCGTTACTTTTGTTTTTCAGTTAACTACTACTAAAAAATTCTTAGCAAATAAACTCTTAACGAAATTAACGTTTTTCATTAACTTGCCCAACACTAGATAAAATAAAAAATCAAGCCAAAAGGATGGATAAAGTACAGCAGTATAGACAATACTAAAACAATTTTGCACGAAGACGATCGGTTAAAATTTATGCAAAAGGTTAGTTACAAAACATGAAAAATAATTTTCTTTTAAACAGTTTCTTGCGCCTCTTTTAATGACCATAATATTGAACAAAGACATTCAAAATTAAATTCAGTAAAAACTCTCTTACAATATTAACTATTAGAGGGCGCTAAAGAGTAACATTCTTGAGAACAAAATGCTGCTGGCTTGCATTTGTGGTTGGCGATACACTAATTTTAACTCTTTAGAGGGCGCTAAAGGGTAACATTCTTGAGAACAAAATGCTGCTGGCTTGCATTTGTGGTTGGCGATACACCAACTATTAGGTCGTACTCTTAACTCACACGGTCAAAAGTTCAATCACAAAAGAACATGTAGAGTGAGCACTTAAATGTTTCACTTACAGCAAAGTTGTTTTGTATTAGCGATTCTTCTTAAGTTCGTACCGAACTAAATGTAAGTTTTCAGCAAGAAAACATAGGGGGTACATTTCGCAACAAAAAAGTTGCAGTATACTATAGATCATTATCTAGAATAGTTTTCCAATCAACAATCACATATACCATTTCGTCAAAAACAATGAATTTATTGGTGGAACTCGTACTCAAGTACAAGGCTACGCCGTGTTTTATATGCCTTTAAAGAGATACTTGTTCGAGAATGCCCAAATTAAACAACTGAGAACTACTTGGGGTAAAAAAGAGGTTCACCTTCTGCTATAATTTCTTGTATTCATAAAAATAAATTTAATCCGTTTAACTCTTTATCATTCGCAACCCTGCGTATCGAAACTTCCTGACATCAGAAAATATGTTTGCAAAACTTCTAGCAGAATAATGAACAAGATTATTGTTATGCAACACTTAACCCTACAACACGATTCTGGTTCGGCCAGCCACTCCAATATAAACTGATTTACTAGTGCCATTATTCGAGTCATATCCTTTCAAAGTTAAATTAGTTTTACAGTTGTTTTTAGGGTATGGATTGGATAATGATAGTCCTTTTTTTATTTTTATTAAAGAAAAATAAATCAGCAACTGATTTTGATCACGGGATTGTTTTACAGTAAAACACTGCAAAGCATGAATGGCAGAAACTCCTAAGTACGTGCAAACTTCTAATTAAATAAAACAATTGAATAAGTGCTTTCGATGTTACAGCTCGACCGAAACTTTGCATAGTATAAACATTGATTAAAAAATTTGACTTACTACACATTAGGGAAAATAACCTTAACTTCTGGAAACTTTTTTTTCCAGATTTTCCCTTTCCGCTTAGATTAAATTTTAAAGCCATATCGTGGCCAAAAGTTTCTTCCAGCATGACTCTGCATGCTTCAAAAGAAGTCTTTCCGTTGAAAGCCAGGAGGAGTTGAATCTGAAACAAACGTATAACAGAAAAGACTGAAACCCACCAATTTTTTGTCTTAGGAAGCGATATCAATATTATGAAATAAATTCTCAATATTAATTGCAAAACGATATTTAGTCTCTCTTTTACTTCGTCACATGTCGGTAATAACATTTCTATCTCAATACTGGAGTTGTTAATTGAATGTCCTATCACATAGATGGCAGTAAAGAGTAGCGACGTGAGAATGAGCTTATCCACCATTCTGGAACACTTCACAGATCATTCGTTTTAATCATCAAAAAAATTTGCAAACTAGATGAATGGACGTATGTACGTATTGGCAATAAACAAAAATAAGCGAGCAAAGTTTTGGGCGCTTATTTCTTTCTTTTATAGTATTTTATGAATAATAGCAATAAAAATCGAGTGAAGGTTTAAATTTTAAGCAGTATAACCGATTAATGCTCGAATTAGGACTTACGATTAGAGTTTGGGTTATAGGTAAGTTAATATTTTTTTTTATTTTTACGTAACGTAACAGCATCCTCTGCCTTACTAATAATCTTTTTGGTTGTCTTTATCCGTTGATGACAGTTTTCTATAAAGTAAACTAAATACAATTGATTTGCAAATGGCGATAGCTCCATTGGTGGAGAATCGGTTGGCTAATTAAACGGTTGCTAACTTCCCGTTTGATTTCCGAACTGGCATGCGTCGCAGTGTTCAATCTTGAGAAAGATACTTAATGCTTATATCCCATTGAAGACTTCATTCACCCGCTGCAGCACCTCAGTTTGAAATGCGACTTTCAAGCAAACAAAAAAAGAGTTCTCTAACTTAGTGCAGCTGTACAGACAAAGACTGAGCTTTATTCAATATTCATACCCATAAATGAATGAATAAATTAGTTTGTACAAAATATAATCTACTTACAATGCTTTCTCTAAAGGCCTGTTCTAGAGCTTTCCTTTCAAAATTGTTTAGTTCCTCTTGAGTTTTTAGAGGAAAAAAATCGATCGTAACAGAAGCTTCGCAGGGAGGTTGTTGTTGAAATCTTTTCATTTCATCAACCGCCTTCCGCAGAGATTTTTGGTCTTGCTTGATATATTCCAGGGAATGGAAAATCTTTTCTAAGTAAAATAACAAATCCGAGTAAACATAACAAAAATTTTAGGACAAGCATTAAAAATGGTACACCAAAAACTTGAAAATAGAATGGACTTATAAAGTTTGGGTAGAATAGCTATGGTATATACTTTAAATCTTGATTAGCATAATAAAAGCCTAGAAGTCGCACTGGCCTAAATCGAAAAATCGCAATACGTGCGTTTGGTCAAAGTCTTATCTTGTTGGTTCGAGATCATGGTCAAAAAACTTTTGGTATCAGCATTGCTATACTGTTATTGCTCATTAGAATTCTTGTTTGATCGTACATAAAATTTGAATTACTTGTCGCCGAAAGGCTAAGTAAGGCGAGACTTTAGCCATCGAGAAAAATTTTGGTTGCCACGATTAAAAATAGCCAAATGGCAAATCAGGTGCATCAGCAGTAGTCACAATCTCTTTTAACCAGTCAATTAGAACAATTTGTTAAAAGTGTGCAATCACTAAACCGTGTTGTAGTTGATGCACACCGGTACTAAACTTTTCCTAGTGTGTTTTAGTCCTTATCATGGTAATAATACCGGGTAAAACATGGGTTTATATGTATATTTTGAATTTGGACTTCTTTACAGCAGCTGCAGCATTTCAATCGAAAGCAAAATTATTACCGTGGTCTACTTCGTATCTTTGCAATTGCGCTTTTTTCGGTTTGTAGCGACACTGAGCGTAAAAAAAGATGGCATGGTACCAATTGTGTTACACTCGGGTACGCAAGTGGCTAATTTAAAATGCAGACTGAAAAGCGTATTGTAAAACTGTACGGTGTGCTTTGTTTAATAGATTGACAAAAACACTCGCTTACCTAAGATTGGCATCAGAGATGAACCTTGTGTAGATTCATCACTACAACTGTAAGTGCATTCGTTGTTTGGCGTTTGAACTTCTAAAAAATATGTAGATATATAATTTAACCGAACTATCTAAGGTCAGAGAACACAAGTACAATCGAACGTCACATTTGTTGATCAAATTATCGTTGAGGCAGGCCCGCAAATAAGTTTTAAATTGAAAAAAAAAAACCTGATGCTTGATGCACTCGTCCTGCAAACCTCCCTTTAGCGATAACTCAAAACAAATAAAATGTTGAAGTTCGTTTTTGCATCCTCTCAAAAACAATTCGTCGAACATCAAGCGGTAACGCGTCCGTCTCTGGAGCGGAAGGTCTGAGGATAAAATTTCGGGCCAGTCGAAACAGACAGTGTTGCCCATAAATCGCCACCGCAGCAACATTTCTTCGAAAGGTGGTGTGTTGCTCCCCGCCAAATTTTGTGTAATCTGCAGTGAGGATCCTATACACCTACCCGAAAAACATCTTCCACAAACTAGAGTATGACATCGCAAGCGATATCCGGGGACTTCGCGAAAGTATTCAACTTACTGAACTAAAGAACTTCACACTTGCGTTAAGCGTGTTTATAGTTGTTGATAATCACATCTGAAATACATCGCTTTCGAATTTTATTATGTTCCATTAACTTAGTCAAGTTTGTGTTTAACGGCTTCCAAATTTTGAATGTCTAGAAAAGGCATCTATAAATATCTATCAGATCTCGTTTCAAATTTTAAGGAGTTAGTTAAATTTTCGCTTAGCAACGCAATTGTTAAAATTGCGGTTACAAATAAAACCCTCGTTAAAACAAATATTTCGACAATAACCTTTGCTACGATTGACACACAGAAATAAAAACTTTTGATCCGAAAATGCCAATTGGAGTTTTGGATTTTGCAACTTACATTACCAAATTTGCCACACTATCCGAAATACCAAATCTACACCCAATCTAGCTCACTGCAATATTTTTTTAGACAAATTTTAGACCAGCACATGTATTAACAGTTCGACAAATTTTTCTAAAATCTAAGAATTAAATTAAACAATGCCTGCCGTGGCAATTAGCATGGAAAGAGATACGTACACAAACAAAATTTAGAAACAAAAAATCAAATTCTTTTAAATTTATAAGTGTTATTACAGATTCTAAGTTTACGATGACTTCACATTGAAAACGTACAATAATTTACTCATTTCTATGCTTTCCAAAACACTATGGGCAATGTTTAAAGTCAAACAACTATTTACCAAAAATCATCTTCTACTTCTTTCGCTCATTGCGCTCTTTTTAGTTCATTTTAACAGCTTGGAGGTCATTCGCTCTTAATGTTTAAAGGTCTCAAAAAGTTATCAAAATAATCAAGTAACGTCAATCAAAAAGCTATAAGAAGTTCAAACAGTTTTTCTCTTTATTATGAAATAACATAAAGCGATCTTTAAAATTCCAGCAACTTTATTACACCAGCCAAACAACACTATCACGGCCAAAAACAAGCACGCATTTTACAACTATTCTTATTCTGAGAACGCTATTTAGCAGTGCGACCCAACGGCCAACATATTAGATATTGTACAGAATATTGTATTACATAGTCTATTATTCAGTACAAAAGCTTTCTTAACAAAATTGTTCAAAAACTTTGAAGAGCAAGAAGTTTTTTTTAACTTCATCAGCGACAGTTTAGTAAAAATACTCGGCCATACAGCTTAAATCTAACAAAGCCATTAAGCTCAAGTACTTCAACGTGTTAAATGTTGCAGTATAATCCCATAGGTTTTACTCTTCTACTTTTCTGTGATACCAATTCATTGTGAGAATTCAACGTACAGTTTGAAGGTCCATTTAGGGGCTAACTGTCCAACATGGTATTGCCAAGTTTGGCATGTTTTGTCATTTTCTTATATTAGCCTATCAGTACTCTTTGATTATGTCTACTTGGAGTACTTCGAAACAAAAATTTTGAAATTTTAAGGAGCCCATGTGGCATGATCTCCTCAATGTGGCCAATTAAATTTATCTTTAATCTTTGATTCATATTAACTTATCCAATAGATTTAGTTTGTTTAGCTTTTGTGGTTAATGGGGGGAGGTGCCAACACAATTGGAGCACCCCTATAGTATGAGATCCTCATTTTTTTGTTTAGCTTTAGTGGTTAAAACATTTGAAGGACTTGCTGGAGGAGGACTCTCTAATTGTGGCATTTCAAATTAGTGATATTTTATTTGTCTATTGTGATTTTATCTTTATTTTTGCCTATTCTGAAAGTTTTATATGTTTAGCTTAAATGATTGAACAGTTTGAATTCTGAAGGACCTCCATTTTGGTGCCACAAACTTTTTGTCGAATTTATCTTTCTTTCAAATTTGCTTGTGTATCCTGAAATTGTGCTGTGTCTAGCTTACAAAAGTAAAAGGTGTGAATTTTGGCATTATCATTTGAGGGGGACCCCCACTGTTGTACTTCCAAATTTTATCTTTTCATATTTGCCTATTCTAAAAAATTTTATCAGTCCAGGGTGAGTGGTTCAGTTTTGAATTTTAGCGTCCTTATTTGAGTAGGATCCCTTCATTTTGGTACCCTCAAATTTTGTTAAATTTAACTTCATTTTGTCTATTCTGAAAATTTCATCAGTCCAGCGTAAATGGTTAAATTTTGAGTTTAGGGCATCCTTGTTTGAAGAGGACTCCATCATTTTGGTATCCCAAATTTTGTCAAATTTTATCTTTTCTTGATATTTGCATATTCTGAAAATTTCATGTATGTAGCATGAGTGGTTAAAAAGTTGAAATTTTGGCCCCCCTTTTTGAGGGGTACCCCTCATTTTGATATGCCCAAATTTTGTCAAATTTTATCTTTTCTTCATATTTGCCAACCTTAAAAATATTATGTGTCTAGCATGAGTGCTTAGAAAGTTTGATTTTTGGTGGCCCCATTTAAGAGGACTCCCACTTTGGTACTCCAAATTGTTTTAAATTTTATTTTTCTTTTAAATTTATTTACCTTAAAAACTTTGTGTGTCCAGCTTTAAAGGTTAAAAAGTTTGAATTTTGGAGGTCTCCATTTGGGGGTAACCCCCAATTTTGGAACCCATAATTTTTGTTTGGTTTAGTTTGTTTTTGATATCTAACCACTCCAAAAATTTGATTTATCTAGCTTCAATGGCTTAAAGGTTCAAAATTTTGGTGGCCCTGTTTAAGGGGAACCCCCCATTTTGATACCCCCAAATTTTGTCAAATTTGATTTTTTTGTAATATTTGCCTATACTGAAAATTTCATTTGTCTGGCATAAGTGGTCAAAAAGTTTGAATTTTTTCGGTCCCGTTTGAGAGGGCCCCCCATTTTGGTACCCCCAACTTTGTCAAATTTTATCTTTCCTTTATAATTACTTACCCTAAAAATTTCATGTATTTAGCTTAAAAGGTAAAAAAAAGTTTGAATTTTGTTGGGTCCGTTTGGGGAGAAACCCTTCATTGTGGCTTCCCCAATTTTTGTTGGGTTTAGTTTATTTTGATTATCTACCCATTCCGAAAATTTGATTCATCTAGCTCCAACAGTTTAAAATTCAAAATTTTGGAGGACCCATTAAAGGGGGATTCGCCCAACCTGGCAACCCCAAGTTCAGTCGAGCTCTAGTCCTCCCTGATATCTTCAATCGCTTAAACTTTGAATACAGTGCGTTTAGCGGTTTAAAACTAGATAGCCGGAGAAGAAGAATAAAAAAGAAAAACAGTATTAAAGTTGGGGTAAATGAACATAATCAAAAGAAAAGTTGATAGTGTGCTCAAAAATAACAAACCAAAAAAAATTTTTCATCAATATCGCTAATTACCAAGATATATCGGTTCAAAATCGTCCACTTTTGGCCTGTAAAATTGTGGTCACGTGACCCGGCGCCCCCAAACTTGGTTTGCATATACCATTCATAAGCACCCACATTGTGTCCAAATTTCAGCTTTGCACGTCGAGTAGTTTTTTCAGTTATAGGAGAATTGATTAATTTTCAAGCCTAAAATCGCCGTTTTTTATGTTTTTTTTTTGTGTCTCAATTCACGATTACGTGACCTAGGATCCCCAAAATTGGCACACAAGACGCTTTCATTAATTGTTATGTTACGTCCAAATCACAACTTTCTAGGTTTTACCGTTTGTTAGTTATAATCAAATCAATCCTCATCTGCCAAAATTCGCGAACAAAACCAATCGTACTACGCGCTCGCGCGAAGTCCCAGTTACATTTCCCCGAAAAACGCTTAGCCGAAACTAAATTAACCCAAACGTACATTTTTCTGAACGTGCACTTGCAAAAACTTTAATTTTTCCGCATACTTATTTTCCAGAATTACACTTGCCACAATTTGCATTTGGCCGAAATTACATTTCCGCAAAAACTTATTTTCCAGCATTTACACATGCCAGAATTTACATTTGACCAAAATTAAATTTTCCCAAAAACTTTTTTTCCAGAAATTATGCACTCTAGCCCGAAGTTTCGTTATTGATAGAACTTACATTACGAAAATACACAATTATGCTCGTTTATTTTCAAAAATAATATTATTAAGTTACGCGTAGAATAGTTAGTTTATTTTTAATATCTACCCATTCTGAAAATTTGATCCATTTGGTTGTAGAGTTTAAAAGTTCAAAATTTTGGAGGACCCGATTGAGGGGGGTCCTCCCAACCCCGCACCACCATTTTCATTCCCACACTAGTTCTCCCTGATAGCTTTGATCGCTCAAACTTTGAATACAGTGCGTTGAGCGGTTTAAAAGTAGATAGTCAAAGAAGAAAAGAAAAAATAAAATAAAATAAAAAAAAGGAAAAAAAGAAAAATAGTATCTACTGTAGGTTGGGGTAAACAAACGTAACCAGAAAAAGGCAGTTGATAGTGTGCTTAAAATTTACAAATCAGTTTTCATCAATGTCGGTATTTTCCGAGATCGGTTCCAAATCGTTCACTTTTTGATCATTTTCGGCCTGTAGAACATTTTGGTCACGCGACCGGGCGTCCCAAACTCGGTTTGCACAAACAATTGATAAGAACCCACATTGTCTACAAACTTCGGCTTTGCACGCGAAGTGGTTTTTGAGTTTATGGGCGAATTAATAAATTTTCAAGTCAAAAATCGCCGTTTTTTATGTTTTTTTTGTGTCTCAATTCATGATCACGTGATCTAGGATCCCCAAAATTGACACACTTGACGCTTTCATTAATTCTCATTTTCAGTCCAAATTTCAACTTTTTGGGTTTCACTGTTTGCTAGTTATGAACAAATCAATCATTCATCTGCCAAAATTCGTGAACAAAAACAAAGGTACTACGCGCTCACGCGAAGTCACAAATAGCTATGGGCAATGCTCTGACTAGGTTGGTATTTGAAGCCAGCTCTGTTCACTCATCTCTGTCTGAAATTATGCTACCTTGAAGAACAACGCCATCAAATCACACGCGAACTGATGATAGAAATGAATTGTTACCAGAGCTTGTTTAAAAATAGATAGTTTTGGGGCACTATCCTGATACTTCAAAATGCTTGCTCCATAAAATTTTAAAAACGAGTAGTTCTCGTTAGGCCTGATAAATTTGCGAAGTTTTAATTAATAACTTTAATCCATTTTGCAATAATAAGATTTCAACAAGCTACAAGTTTTTGGTCGTTTTCCCCAAAATCACGTGTCTTAGCCCCGCTAAAAGTGCAGGTGCGCAACTCTATATTAGACTTTTTATATCCCTAAACTCCAAGTTTCCTGCTTTGTTGGTTTTGAAGTTTTTGTACATTGATTAAAAGTTCCTAATAGAAAGCAAAAAAATATATATAACAGAAA
This sequence comes from Trididemnum nubilum, assembly GCA_963965965.1. Taxonomy (NCBI): domain Eukaryota; kingdom Metazoa; phylum Chordata; class Ascidiacea; order Aplousobranchia; family Didemnidae; genus Trididemnum; species Trididemnum nubilum. The sequence continues at coordinate 28,839,863 of OZ014483.1, read as the reverse complement.
TAAAAAATAAAAAAACTGTTGGCATTGAAACAATTAAAATGTGGGAGCAGAAACTGCATTACCAGGTGGTTCTCATTCGAAAATTTTATTTTCCTCCTGCGATTAGTATTTGAGCAAGAGTGGTATAATCCTCCAATAGGCTTTTCAGTTGTTTTGCTTAAAAACCCGTTTTACGTTACCAATTGCCTCCAAAATTTGCACAAAAGTTGTTCCACATGCATGCCATCTAAGTGCTAAATTCCAAGTTTCTACTTTTAGCCGTTTTGAAGTTATAGCGATTTCGGCCAGAGGTGGAGTCGAGGACACAAGGCTCGAGGCCAAGGCCAAGGACACAAAAAAAATCCGAGGCCAAGGCCAAGGACATTCTTTCCGAGGACAGAACCTCTCGAGGCCAAGGTTTGCAATGCTCGAGGCCAAGGCCAAGGACCAAGGACACAGGCGCAAGTGTTCTCCAAAATCAAAAAAGGTCTTCAAAAATACTTTTCAGGCGGTCCACAATTCATTGGCGGACCCAAATTTTTGGTTGAAAGCCTAAACCACAGATCACATGATATGACGTCATCAAAATTTTTCCAAAGAAGAAGTTTTTGTGGGACAAAGATATTGTAGGATGGAAGATCTGAAATCGTTGTTACCTGTTTGCACGTAACCAGGATTTTGCAAAGAGGGCTTAAACTAATAGTTGAAAAATGCAAATATCAAACTTTGGAAACGTGTTGAGAAAGCTTGTGTAACTCAAATTTATCACAGACGGGAGTTTGGGGGCGGGCCCCCAGCCGCCGGAGGCTTTGGGGGTCTGGGGGCGAAGCCCCCAGCCGTTGGGCGATTTTTTGTAATTTTTTGGAAAAAAAGCTATTTTAATGCCATCGGATCACATTTCGCAAGTGTTCAGAGCCATTTGAAAGCACTAGATTTTTGACATTTGAAAGCCAATTGAAAAAATCAAATTGTTTAATCCTCCTTTTACTAGCAATTTAAGTCCAAAACACGTTTAACATCTTGCATTTTGGGGTTAAATTTTAATTGTACGTGATATGGTCCATGTAGGGGGAAGTAAGGTGCATTGTATCTGGCTACATTTTAGCAGTAAATAAATAATAATCCACTCGAAGATTTTCCTGAGAGATTTTTGTTTTGTCATGAAAATAACCAGTTATAGGAGTGCACGTTCGCCAGGGGCTCCAGGCCCCCTCAATTGAAGCTCAGTGATTCGTTCAATCAGCATTTTTCATGCATAATTTTTTTTTTAATTATTTTGTGCGTAAAAATTGGCGAGGTTGGATGTGAATTACTGAATTGTTTTTGAAAAATGGTACAATAGATGGTTACGTCTGCTAACCATGTTATTGCCGGGCCGGATTTACATCGCGCTAGGCCCCTGGCACTTTGGAGATTTTCGCAACCTCTTTCTGCCAAATATAGGTGAAGACCAAAAAAAATCTTACAATTTCAGCTCGGGGCCCCTAGCTGGTACTGCGCCGTATTATGGTAAATTCGGCCTTGATTAATGCATTACGTTCACAAAAAGGCTAGATGTGGGCTTGAGATTGCAACTTTTAGGACGTAAACTCTACATTTTCTCCGGGTTATACGTTTAAATTGACTGGCAAAAATTGAATTAAGGGGGATTGGCGCCCTTGGTCTTCAATATGTTGTTAATTAGTGATACTGCTGTCAGCGAAAAATGCTAGAAACCAACTGAAACTGAAGAAACAATAGGCTTTTTTGTCACATTTTTGTCATTGGTGAAATTTCAATCAGGAGGAGCCCCTGCCCCCCTCCCCTTGTCTACGCCGATGCTCCAAGTGAGGAAAACAAAAAAGGTGTTCGCGAATTTTCCGAGAGGTTTCTGGCGTTTTCCAATGAAATTTCAACTGTTCAAAAAATAGTGCTGTCCTCGAGCCGAGGACAGGGCAATTTTCGAGGACCTAAGGCTTCGAGGTCAAGGCCAAGGCCAAGAACTTGAGGCTTCGAGGCCAAGGCCAAGGCTAAGGACTTCAAGATGTGTCCTCGTGGACGTCCTCGAGGCCAAGGACGTCCTTGAGGACACCACCTCTGATAAGTACAATGACAAAAAGAAGAAAAGTCTTTTCGATACAAAAAACGAAAAACTTTACCAATAAAGAAAATTATCCTATAAAGAAAACTTTGCTGTAGCCAAAATTATCCTATAAGAGCGAGAAAATTTAAATTCGGTTAACGAAAGCTAACGGAAGTTAATTTAGTCCATAATATAAAAAACTTTTTAACTGATTTAGGAGTTAATGAAAAAGTTAGCTTCGCTATATACGGATTAACGAATTTGTGCCCTCCTACGCAAAAAAAGTATTGGAGCAACAAAAAGCATTCCAGTGATCAAACTTTAGAGTTTTGTAAACCAACAGAGCCGTTTCTAAAAACAAAACTTTTTTTTAACCAAAAACATACCACAAATGTCTTTTTGGTAAAAAAAAAATTTTTTAACCGAACACACTAAAAAAATTTTTTTGACCAAAAACTCACTACAAATATCAACTAGATGAGAGCCTACTAAGAAGCAAGCCCATTGTACGACCAACACATATTAAACTAGATGGGAGCTTGTTGAGGAGCAACCTCTTAGAACGACCAACTTAAATATTTACAGATTTTTAAAAAATTAGCACCCTAGCCTAAGTTGTTGACAACATTGATTTTTGGGGGTTTTATTTTGGGGATTCGTGGGTTGGAACCTTCAAACTATGCCAAAATATTTGTCTCATAAATATCAACGCATATCAAAAAAACTAGCATCCTAGCGTAAACGATGACCAAAGGCAAAATCAATGGATGTATCTAAAGTTAGGCCAATAGTATTAGACTAGATTAGCGTTAATTTCATCCTTCTTGACTGTTATGTATAATAATTTTGAATGCCTGAATTATGATTATTTGCTGTGTTTTAACATATGCATGACTGCTTATTTAGTTTTGCCGCTTTTCTGATGTGGAATGTTCGAAACAATTCCTTTCTAGTATATTTTACCATCCTCTATTAGTCACCAGAATATTTAGTTGTTTACTATTCTTAATTGCTATATTTAGATTTGAAGTTTGTGATGTCATAATTATGTCACAATTTGTAATCGTAAGCTCGTGTGTTTTCTTTCTATTGAGATGTATCAAGGATTGTTTTGAGATATTCGATAGCTTTTGCCGTAGTATAAATAGGCAAGTCGTTTTTCATTCTAATATTTTAAGAGTGGGTGATTTTAGATATTAGTTTCGTAGGCAGTTTTGCTGAGTTTGTGTATCTGTGGTTGGATTGTTTAGCCAGTAGTGTGGCCTGAATTGGGTGGTCGCGGTTAAGTCTTTGTGATCTGAGTTGGTCGATCATAAGAAGTTTAAGTGGAGCAATTTTGCTCAGTGAGAGTGTTTGTGTTTCAATCTCAAATAGAAGTTTTGATTTAAGATTGGTGTGCTTCTTTCTGAGATTCAAGAAGCTAAAGGAATTATCAACTGCCATTTTGATTTGTCAATTAGCATCTTAGTCGTTCTCTAGTTCTAGTCGACGAGGACAATTCTATAGATTAAAAGTTGTACTCTAGCCAAGTACCAACGATCGCGACATTGACTCATCCGTTGTAGAGATATTCTACTTCAAACATGACGTCCGTGACTCTAATGTTATAAATTTTAGAACTTTTTACTGGCAACCCTCTCGTTGATAAGCATTAGCGTCTTAGCGAAGCCTTCCCAGTTCTCACCTAAAGCAATAATTATGCTTCAGCATTGAGTCGTTTCGCTACGCACTAATCAGTTTGATCTTACATCAGCACAACAGATTTGAGCTGGTAAAAACAGTAGACTTTTCGGTAGCCAAGCGATTCCAGTAAAAATCAAGCTGGCAGAAACATTTCAGTTTAAATCCTTGCCTAGTCTAGCAATAAGGTGTTTATTACTAAGCTACACAGTACGAACTCATACCTGATCATAAGATTACCTATATTTTAGTAGGCCTATTGTATTTGCTTTCGGTTTTTTGTGACCGTAGAATAAACTTTTCCATCTAAGTTGAAAACGATGGCCTACTAGCCTACTCCAATAACTCTACTTGCCTTATTTACGCTTGTTCTTAGATGTTTGTTACCTAAACTATCGTACAATCTACTCTTTTTTCCAGCTCGGATCTATTCTGCTGACAAGATCAAACTGATTAGTGTGCAGCGAAACGACCCAATGCAATAGCCTAATTGTTGCTGTAGAATAGAACTGAGAAGGTGTCGCCAAAACGCTAATGCTCATCTGCTATCTTCCCTCTAACTTTTTGTGGTCTGTGTGCGCACAAATTTTGGTGTGTGCGCACTGTTTTGGAATTGAGTGATAATTGTGCAACAACGCACGAAGAAATTTCAGCCTTCTAATCTAATGATATGTAGGCCTTTTAAGAAAATTTAATTATTCAATAATTTGTTTTGTAGATTGTCTTGGCTTTGCTACTGGCAGGCACGCAACCAGAAGCGTGCAATGGGACGCTGTCTGGGAGGATTTGGGGCAGAGTCCCAGCCGCCGGAGATAACTGGTGGTCTGGGGGAGAAGCCCATAGCCGCCGCAGGCACAGAAGGTGTGGGGCAGAGCTCAGCCCTAGAAAATTTTGTATTTTTTTGGAAAAAATAACTTAATTTTAGACTAACTTTAATAAAAATTAATGCTATTGAACGGGGCATAAAAATTAGAATTGCAAAAACGTGATTATACTACTTGCACAAATGGGCTATGTCGGAGAGAGTTTTTGCTAAAATTTCAGTTCTCTTATTTACAGGTTGGTAAATCATAAAATCTTACATCGGTAGTTCAATAAAACTCTCAAGGAATAATCTATTTCCTCAATAGTTTATAGAGAAAGATATAATTAGCGGGGCCAATGAAAGAAAGGTTGAAAGAAGCGATTGGTTATTAACTAATACTAAATAGCCTCCCCCCTCCCCTTATTTTGGAGCTTGTATATTTTTTGGTGAAACTTACGTTGAGCATTTTTCAATAGGCGAACAAATTTGATTACCAATTTTTGGACATTTTTCAAAGTTTTTTCGAATTTATGAACTTTATTTTTGAAAAATTAGCCTCCCCTAAATAAACGTTTCAAAATATGCTTTAGATCATTTTTTAGTCTATTCCAGTGCTAAAAACAGTCACAAAAGTGCAAAAAACGTGGTATTTTTTTATGTTATTATTCTTTATTCTACAGTTTGGTCGGCAGACTAATGGGGGCCCCTTGGCTACGCTACTGGTTACTGCGGGTACCTTCTTCGCATACGGTGCCGCCTTCACCTACAATGAAATGCATCCTTTTAGCAAGTCCAAGAATAAACTTTCTCAACTTGCCAACCGAGAACATTGTTGCATTACATCATAATATAACTTGGGAAGAGAGGTTGTCTTCTCTAACCATAGACAAATTATTGCCAATAAGCCTACTGACACGCAACTAATTATTATAATAATCACTTTATTTACATTATTTACAAGAATTACGCTAAACATTTTTGGCAAACCACTGTGCCTTTGTCAAAGCATCCAAACAAATATAACAAACTATTAGTTTTCAAATATATAACAAATATAACAAATACAACAAACTGTAAACGAAAACTAATAGTTTCTTATATTTGTTTAGATGCTTTAACAAGGGCATAGTGTTGTGCCGAAAACGTTTAGCGTACTACTCGTAAATAATTATTGATTAGTTGTAAATAATTATTATATTGATTAGTTGCGTGTCAGTATTAGCTATAACATCATAATATGCCTGTGCGCGGTAAATTTATGCGTGTGCGCAGTCTCTGAAAGCTGCGTGCGCGCGCAAACGCGCACAGCTTACAGGGAACACTGCTCAACAGAAGTAGAGTCCTCGAAGACGTCCTTGGCCTAGAGGACGTCCTTGAGGATACATTTTGAAGTCCTTGGTTTCAAAGGTCAAGTCCTTGGTTTCGACGCCTCAAGTTCTCGAAAATTACTCTGTTCTCGGCTAGAGGACAGCCCTATTTATTTGATTGCTAAAATTTTGTTCATTGCCTGAAAAAAATTTTCGAAGACCTTTTTTTTTGGAGAACACTCGCACCTGTGTCCTTGGCCTCGAACATTTCTGTTTTTGGCCTCGAGAGAGTCTGTCTTCGGAAGGGCTGTCCTTGGCCTTGGCCTCGGATTATCTTTGTGTCCTTGGCCTCGAGCCTTCTGTCCTCGACTTCACCTCTGATGCTCATGAACGACAGGACTGTCAATAAAAACTTCTAATGATTTATAACATTAGAGTCACCGACATCGTGTTTGAAAGTAAAATATCTCTAGAACGGCTGGGTCAAAAGCATGGAGTCAACGCTAATTCAGTCTCATACGATTGGCCTAACTTTAGATACTCCCATTAATTTTGCCTTTAATCCTCGTTTAAGCTGCTCAAAAAACTGATTTTTAGTTGTCCATTGGGTGCTAAAGGGATGGTACCCCCAAACTATATCAAAATATTTGTTTCTCAAATAACTAGTGCTATCAAAAATAACTATCGCTCTGGCTTCCGCCGCTAAAGATATTCGAAGTCGAGATCAAGTCGTCATTTTTTGCAAATTTGGTGTGAGTTTTGACCTAATTTTAATCAATGAAAAGAGCCGCATTTCGCTGACTTCGAAGTCAAGGTCAAGCCGTCGTTTTTGCAAATTTCATATGTGTCTTGCTTTAATTTTAATCAATGAAAAGAGCCGTTTATTTATTGAGTGCATCGCGCATGTTCCGCTGACTTCGAAGTCAAGATCGAGCCGTCATTTTTTGCTTTAAAGGCGGTGAATCATCCAGCCAATTACAGTGGATTATAATAGCTATAATTGAACAATAATTTTTGATATTTTTTGTTTGAATTTTGAGTTTGCGGTTCAAAAATATTCAACAAATGCAAAAAGATATCCCACGAAAAAAGTTTTTGGAAACTCTGAGTTTTGTTTTTCCCACCAAAATCGCCTTATAGTTTAAAGCACTGTGGTTTTGGCAAAAGAACAAAACTCAGAGTTTCCAAAAATTTTTTTCGTGGGATATCTTTTTGCATTTGTTGAATATCTTTGCAACCGCAGCACCTAACTTAAAACAAAAAATATCAAAAATTATAGTTTAATTTTAACTATATTGTAAACCATCGGAATTGGCTGGATGATTCACCGCCTTTAATTTTAGGATACGGTGGGCGCTCAAGCATGATGAATAGAGAGGTAGCTGTGAAATTGAGTGCACGCATGAGAGTAGAGCGCGAGAGCACTCATACACGCGTCGCAGTGTTTCATGAAAAAAGCGTACGGCTTCCAATTAGCGACACCAGCATCGCCTACCAGACACCCATGCTACTGTATGCCAAATTGAAACAACTGCTTTTGTTTAAGCATCGCAAGGTAGCCTAAAATTAGCTCTTTGCATCAAATAAGCACAATAAAAATTCAAATCTGAAATGCATGCAGGGCTATAGCCTATAGCTGATAGTACTGTAATACAGGAGGCTACCAGTACTGCAGTAGCAGAGGTTACCGTCCGTACTAACCAGATAGTTTATAGCAGACTGTCCCAAAGCCAGGCTAACAAACGTGATAACGTCTTGTGTAAGGAGCGGACTATTTACCAAGAGACCTACAAGCTCTGGTATCAATACATGCTTACTGGAGCTAGTACAGTAGGCTAAACATAGTAGCACTGGTTGCAATCCAGCAACTGTAGCAGGCGCGTAGCCAGGATTTGAAAAAGAAGAGGGGCTTTTTTGAAAGAGTGAGAAAACTGCAAACGACCTTGACCCGACTTTTCATTGTTCTTGAATCAGAATGACACGGTTTATCCGAAAATTGATACGGATTTTTCTGCCAAAATCGGAAATTCCAACGCTTTTTCAGCCCAAAAACAGGTGATCTCCAAAAAAAAAGGTTTTTGCAGAAATTGAGACGGATTTTTTGGCCAAAATTTGAAATTCAAACGCTTTTTCATCCCGAATCACGGCATCTACTTCACAACTTTGGCACCCAATTTCTTTTGGGGGGGAGCTGTTTTCATTTTTTCACCAAAAATCGGCCTCAAAAGCACCAAAAACGTGCGCTTTTGTATACTTTGCAGGCCAATGGGGGAGGCTCAAGCCCCCCACCCCCCCTGGCTACGCTACTGAACTGTAGGCCTACCGCAATCAACACTGAACAAAGCTTAAAGTCAAATGGTGTCGATTATATTCTACCACGAAACTTCTTATAAATTATAGCCTAGCCAAAAACAATGCTCCTCTGGTCAGGCCTACCTATGGTACCACGTGTAATATTGTAAATACAAAAGGCTTTAGCCCAGGCTCAGCGCTGTCCTTGTGCCTGTTAGTGCTACACTGTCTGCTGCACAGAAAAACCATAAAATTGTTGAAACTGTATCTAAACTCTAGAGCCACAAACTAAGAACAGTAGGCCTAACACAGAATTAAACACAGCCTACCATGCCAGGCGTATCGTAGCACCACTAGCAGACGTACTGACTTGAGTTGTCCGAAATGCCAAATCTCTCTTCCTATTCCATTCCATTCCTAATGGCTACGAGAAGCTAGTCATGCAGAAGTCACATAAGCGGTTGCAATGAAGCGTAACGGTATGTCGCTTTTGTACGGACAAAAGCTACAGCTATATAATTGCTATCCCTCAGCCTGGCATCGCGGCCTCAATCCTAACTGTAATGCAAAAAAAAAGATTTTCAAGCAAAAAAAGACTGCTTTGTGCATTTCTGCGTACTGCGACTATATTCCGTAGACTTCTACACCACATGTTCGTAACCCTAGCGTGATACGAATCCGGATGCGATGGTTGGAAGGCGATCGCATTAACCACTACATTACGAAACTCGCTTCAATGCTGTAGCAAAATGTCGTATTTAAACCAAATGTATGAGAAAAGGCAGCAGAGGGTTACACTTAAATGCGGCTGCCTGCGTGCGTGACTTTTGCATGACTAGCTTCTACTCTAATGGCTTTTGTTCCTATGCCTAACCTATTCCTAAATTTAACAAAAACATCATTCCAAAATTCTTAACTAAAAAAATTGTACCTACAAAAAAACAAAGCTTAAACAAAATCAATACCATATTGGCTTGTAAAGCATTCTAAAAATATTTGAAGTTTGTTTGATAGTTTAAAAATACAAACTAGGCTATTTCAAATATGAACCTTTACCTTTATCAAATACGACTTCAGTTCATTTTGTCTTTTGAAATACTGTCCGTGCGTGATATCTGAACTGACACGCAAATGCTAATCATTTACCACATTTAGTGATCGCGCACGCTGCAAATAAGTTACTTCAAAACTGTGCAATTAACTGCGAAAAACCTTTCATGAATAAAATTAATCTGAGATTTAGGAATTCCTGTGTCTGTTCCGGTAGATGAAAAATTGATTCCAAACCGTTCCAGTTCAAAAAAAAGCAAATTCCGGCTGGAACTTGTTCCTGGTTCCGGTCTATTGACAGTCCTGGTACTTACGAAAAACGCCAAACAGCGTAGAAAACGCAAAATACATTTTGCGCGCCACATAGGGCTCCTAAACAGTGTAAATTTTGGGGTGGGAATTAACAAAACCTTCAAAACTAATGGCTCTTTAGGGGTGAAGATTTTGTTCTTAAAGGAAAATTTGAAGAGCAAGAAGAACGCGGACAATCTGCATGCAAATTTTACTTGTCTAAGTTGGCCCTTTTTTTACACTTTGATTGGCGCGGCGCAAAAATTACTTAGGTTTTAAATTGGCGATAAAATCCAATGCAGAGTAGTCGAACTTTACAACCTGGTCCACAATTGCTGAATTAGCTTGGTCCTGTAGCGTGGCCGTCTTATTCGAGTGGTTTGGGTGCACTCCGCATGCCTACAAAAGTAATTACTAATAGTGAAACGCGCTTGGAACTCAGATCTTAAATCGGCTCTTTAATTCCTGCCTAATTCTCCACCAAGCGTGTAGATCAAATTGTTCTTTGTTAGGCGGTCAAGTTATAACATTATAAAAGCGAGCAAGCGATCGAACGAGCAATCGAACAAGCATGTGGTTTCAAACTGTTTCGCCAGAACGACTGTAACGGTGACGGAAAAAAAAGAGTATCACAGTGAGAACAGCAGCTGACAGTGCTGTGCGGTATTTTAGTAATCAAGCATGGCAGTACGGTATTTTGTTATGGTACGGGTACGGTACAGTGGTTCGCTGTTTGAATTAAAAATCCCAGACTTTTCGCACATTGCGCCAGCTTTTTTTATGCAGAGGCAAAAGACATCTAAAGCCGATGCTAAATGTGTGAATTGAGATCGCTGAGTTATAGGCTAGTGATTTCAAAGTAAGTTAAAGTAGCAAGTAGTTAAAAGCAAGGATGGCAGTATGGTAGGGTACGTAAGTACGGTATGGTATGCCACAATTTTTGCTCAGAAGTACGGTACGCTGGTACGGTACGCCTGTTTTGTAATGGTACGGGTACGGTACGTTGGTACGGTACGTTTCAAAAATTGAACTGAAGTACGGTACGCTGGTACGGTACGGTTGAAGGTGCGAGGTTCGTAGTACGCAGAATCTGAACGTGCAGTACCGTACCGCCATCCTTGGTAGTAATATCATAGTTCGCTCATGAAAATTTCTAGTTTCGAATTCAGCAACTTACTCAGCATATCAATTTAAAACAAACAAAAATAATTGACACTACCTCGATAAGACTCAACTGCTAACTGATTTGACTTGAACACAATAACGTTACAAAGAGCAGAGCCGGGCAAGTCCGCAAGTTAGTCTGTAAGTCCGCAAATCCGCAATTGCGGACTAACGAAAAAAGTTGCGGACATGCGGACTTGCGGACTTCAGCAGTTTAAATTTCGGACTTGCGGTTGCGGACTATTTTTAATTTTAGTCCGCAATTCCGCAAGTTTTATACAAATATTGAAATTTCTTTCTATTTTCGTAAAATATTCATGTTTTTACCCAGTCAAACATGAGAAATGAATTTAATTTTTTCGAGTTCAGGCTGATATAAATGCTAGGTCTGCTTTTCAACTTAATCGCTTTCCTTTGGTTGACATGCTGTTTGGTAACGTGAGAAACGAATACATGCCGCGTTTTCATCTATTATGCAAATAGTTGGTTGATTTTTTAGAACATTTTAGAACTCCCTTTTGTGCTTGTTTTAAGAATCTTCTAGAACTGTTATTGTGGTAATTTTAACTGTATTGTCTTTAGACCTTTAATCTCATAATCTTTAAGTTTGCAACTAGTGCTCAAATTAGATAGTCTTCGACAGTCCGAGTGATGTGGTGTCTCAAATTTTCGTAGTATAGTGTATCAAGTTAGATGTGTAGTAAGTTGGTTGCTAATGTTTCTATTTCTATAGTGCAACCTCGAAGCAGTTTTTTAATAGTATAGTCTAGTAAAGTCTAGCATAGTGTTAGTATAATCAATAGCGTAAATTTTGGTCTAGTAAATTTTAGTTAATTGATATTGATTTGACTAGCTGATAATTGACTTCTTGTTTTGCCGTGCTTCTTTGGATGAATCAAATTTTTGGTGTTCTGTGAGGAATAACATTGTTATATTTATATCCAAAGTGTGGTATGACTGCAGAAATATGAAGGATACGGCGCGCGGCGAGACAGGATATAACAAGCGGGTCTAACCTGATTCAAATTGTAGTCAACACTGTTTTCTCGAATTCTACAAAACAACCGATTTTTTTTGGATTTAAGTTCGAATTTGCAGCCCTGGTTCAAAGTATGGCTTTGTTGTTTTTTACCGTGAGTTTACAAAATTTGCCACTGAGGTATCATTTTTTGTACTGGTAGCCAGTGCCGTCGCTACGGTGGGACCAGGGGTGCCGTCCCTCCCTAACGACTGCTTGTGCCCTCCCATTTTAGTTCATTCAGAATGCTTTTTTGGAACATCGCGTAACGACAAGACAACAGGCAATAATGGAAAAAGGAATAATAATTTTCAAGCATGATTCTCGTTTGAAATTTTCTCGATTGTTTGCAACATTGCTGGCCACCAACTGCTTTACATAAATGTGACCCAATAATCCGTCTTATTAACACGCCTTTACGGATGTGTCGCGGAACAGGGATGTATGCCTACAGAAGCGTTACCGGTATTTCGTTAGTAATTATGACCTGAAACATTTGACAAGCTGTTGCTTTTTTTTGAAAACGTGAAAACATTTTTTTAAAAGACCAGCTGTTTTTTTTAGAGCACACTCAAGATTTAGTTCGCAGTCAGTGGCGCAATTAGGGGGAAGTGGTTATGGGGTCATCAATCCCCTTTAACCAAGTCATTTAGAAAATATAACCAAAAAAAGAAGAAGCGTTTAAACGTGTTTTGGACTTGACCTGAAGTATATGGGGGCTCAAGAGGTTAGACAATTTAAATCTTTAAATGACTTCTGAATTTTAGCAATTTACTGTAATTATTGATATGGTTTTAAAACGTGCGAAATGTGATTCAAATGGCGCTAAAATTGCTATTTTTGCCGCAAAATTGCAAAAATCACCCAGCAGCTGAGCCCCCTCTGCCACACGCTAGAGTAGCAACGGTTTGTTCAGCACAGGACCTAAATTAGACAATTTTTGTGCAAAAAACATTTACTTTTCGTTCAAGCCCCCTCTCTCTTACTTAACAAAACCCTGGTTGCGCTTCTGATCGCATTCACTCCTGTAGACATATTTTTCAAGCGATTATACCGGCCGCATACAAAACAAGCTAATAAACGCTGCCGGGCTTTTATGTATCTTTTTCCAAAGATGAATACAAAATTGTAGCTTTAAAATATCAGTTTTTATGTGCAAAAGTTCAGTCCATTTTTGGCTAGGGTCCTCTCACTTCGTTTTGTCTGGCGACGGCACTGCTGGTAGCGTGTGCTTATCTCATTCCTAGAGTATTTATTGAAACTAGGAACTAAAAATTTAGTAATACGATTAAGTTAGTGATATGAATGTTTTTTTGCCTTCTACTGCCTTTGCCTTTTCCTGCTTCGAAAAAAAAATGTTTTTTCAGAATGTGTTGTTGCAAGCGGAAATGCGAATTGTGCTTTGCTATTTGGTGGCTTCTCACTGTAATCTAATGGCTTTTAATCTCCGAATCCCTAGCTTCATTGTAGCATTTTTAAGGGTTCGCCAGAGGGTTGTGCATTATGCTTCCACGCAGTTTGGGCACCTACTGTATAAGCAGAAGCGCAACCAGGAGGGCTGGGGGCTAAGAACCCTTAGTCAAGTCACTTAAAAACTTAAACCAAAATTACAAGCGTTTAAATCTGTTTTGAGTTGGACATGAAAGCAAGAGGAGCTGGGCTATTCTATTCTTAAGTTTGCCATCCGAAAAAGCAGCTCAATAACAAGTCATGCTGTGGTACATTTACTACAATCAACGATCGTGAGTAATTCCTTTTATTGCGTGGAATGTATTCACCATACGTTTGCTATACTTCCCACAAGTCACAACTTTTGACCTATTTTTGCTAATCAACTTTGAGCAGATCACTTCGGGACGTGGCTGATTGCAAAAATCTTCTACTCGGTTCATAAAAAGTTGCGGACTTGCGGTGCGGACTTCAAATATTACGAAGTTGCGGACTTGCGGTTGCGGACTTCAAGAATCTCGAAAAGTTGTTGCGGACTTGCGATTGCGGACTTAGCTTTTAAACATCCAATTGCAGACTTGCGGTTGCGGATTAAGAAAATTGAAATTTGGTTGCGGATTTGCGGACTGCAGACTTAAAAAAAACTTGCGGTGCCCAGCACTGACAAAGAGGATCTGCAACAAACGCAAAACAGAAATTTACGTCAGTCTGAGCGATTCTTTGCTGCTTAATATAGTAGCTGCGAGAAAAACTAATTTGCATAATGTGTTACGTTCAAAATCTTTTGTAAACCTATTCCAGGATTCAAATCTCTTCGTGGCAAAGTAGAAATTTAAGGTAGAGGCGTGTAATATTTCACAGTCCTCTTTGCAATCAAATCAAATGTCAGACTGACTGCATGATTTTGAATGGCAAGCTCTGGAACCATCCACATGTCACAACTCAATAGGTTGTTTAATAGTTTGAGAGATATTTCTCGAAATCGATCGTTTTGAAGAAATGAAAACTGTTTGAGATAATATAGTAGGGTCATTCTATTATAAGACAGTCATAGCGTGTAATCCACCCTCTCAGATTTTGTCATACTTGGATAAATGAAAGCCATCAAAAAATAATGAAGATTACAAAAAACGGCTTCAAAATTTATCAAGCGGTTTTCGAGTTATGATGGTTTCAATATTGCCACTAGAAGGCAGTGTTCGGCAGTCCTAAATTTTTTAATTTGCATAAAAATCTTCATCCTTATGCTATCGAAATAAGCAAAATATCAATTCTGATCGATTTTGAGGTGAGAAGTGCAAAAATGAAGTTGTTTTTTTGGAAAATGGCAAAGGTAAGACGTCAAAACGTAGATTGAAAATTTCTTGAGTGCCCGATTTCATTTCCAATTATCTCAGAAGGGCAAAAAATTTTTTTAATCTAACCATTGCCAAAATCTAAAGAATAGATCACTATTTGACATATTGAAGTTTGGTTAATGTTTGTTGTTGCATATTTCTGTAAGTGGTTTTGAAACGTAGCTAAAAACTAACATTGATTTTTTGCAATTTTTTGAATTTTTTGGAACGCATGTAATGAATAGTATCTTATAAAATACTAATAGTTGCAAAAAATGAAGTAATCGCTTTGTATACACTTAGTAAATCTGGTGATCAGCAAAAATTTTGATTTTAACCCTTAAATTGTTGGTGTTTAGTATAGGTCTAGCAAGGCTAATACAGTTTTGCTTCAAGCTATTTCCCAAGTTAAAAAATTTCCTGATTCTACGTGTTATTATTGTGTTGGCATGCATTTGCTATTGCTGTGGTGGTCAAGAATTGAAAAAAAATAAAATAAAATAAAATGAATTAATAGTCAAGTGACAGACATTGATTATTATGGGTGTGAAGAGAGCTGGATTTCTGCCATCCTTTTTCAATTGCTTACCTCTGGGAGCACTCTTATAAAGTTTTAACCTCTAAAATTGGGTGGATTACCATAAATTGGAGTGTTTGGCTCAAATTCTCAAATGATTGGGTATATTCCCAATTGAATGGGTATAGCACAAGATTTTCTCCCTTTATGTAATGGCACTTTGTGCAGGGGTGATAATTAAATGGGATTCTTTATCAATTAGTTGCAAATAGTCAACATGCCCTTTTGATACATACTTTACAGTTCAGATTTCATTTGAACAGTTAGCATGAAACAACATAAACCCATCAGTAGCTATTGACTGGCAGAAAGCCTGAAATGACTTCCTTGTATGTGACGGTTTAAACAGATAAATTATATAAAAATGGTGTGATGTGCATGTTAAGTACTGCAGATTACAGTAACACCTTGACATTTATTTAACAGAAACTACAACTGGTTTGCTAGTAATATGTTGCATATACTGGATATACTACAAAGTGTATTACTGCTAAGTAAGTCTTTTGAATTCCACTTATCTAATTTCATTTAGTACTTAGCACTTAATACACTTTGCGGTATATATAAAACAGCGGTCAAAATTAACTTTTTTAGTAACTTGCCTGTCGGGCAAGTTATAACAAACGTTTAATTGCCCGGAGAGATCTCAACTTGCCCGAACCAAAACGCAGAGTGCATTTTTATGTTGTTTAGTTTCGAGAAAGTGCGTACTACCGAATTTGCATAATATCGTATTTCGAGAAAATCCAGTTCTTGTGTGCAATTTTTAAATCAGAGTGACTTAATAGATACCTTTTATTGTGGGATGGCAATCGCATTGCACGTTTTTTTTCTAAAAATATCTTATCAAAACAAACAAAAAATCAACACCCATTACCCATTATAAAAATTAAACAAAAATATTTTCGGATTTTGTCATTAGTTCTGTTGTTTCTTTTCTGTTTTGTCAAAAGTCACATTTTAGTTAAAAGTTTGAGAATGTTTTAGTATTGGTTACGTCGCAATCACAACCCGTAATTAAACTACAGTCTTGCGCTGGCTGAGCTTCAGTTTATGTTGTTTTTGATAACAAACCTAATTAATCAAAAAAATTTATCATCAAAAACCAGTGACGAGTTTATCACATTGAAAGACTTTTAACCCTAAAGAGCCTGGGGGGGGAGGGGGGCCGAAAGTGCCCACGACCTCTACAATTGCATACAGCTTTTAAACGACTAGTCCTATTGACTTCCTATTCTATGACTTTGTCCAAAATTTATTTTTCTTACTACCAATATAATTTTCAAATTGTTTGAAGGTCAAAAACTGCACTTATTTAATGATATTCTGAAAGTTATCAGAAAAATGTTGATACTTGGACATATTTTGTTTGCATAGTGTGTTTGCAAATCTTCTTAACACTAGACATATTTAAACGGGAGCAGTCGTGGCAAGCGTTGTGTCAACAAACAAAACTCTACAAGTAACAGCACCTTCGAAAAGTAAATAAAAACTTCTAACCAAGTTTGAATCTTTTTTCACAAAGCCATATATAACAAAAGTATAAACAAAAACTGCAAGAAAATTTGAATCTCTTTTGTGTACGTACGCATAAAACCGTATTTTTCAAGCAAATTTTGGTAAAACCTAGTTCGCATTTTTTTGAATGTCCTTGTTGAATCGGAAGGAACTTCATCTCAATTTGTTTTGTCCAGTAGCTTGGCTTTGTATCGTTCCCTGGGAGAAGTAAGAAAACGGTGTGAACATTGTAAATAAGAAAGAAATCAGTGGACCCGGAGCTAAGCAAGCTAAAGACAAGCTGTTGAAAATTCTTAGCCAATGCCAAAGCTGTGGCAAAACCGTATGTCATCGTCATTCAATGCGTTACTGCTTAGATTGCCGATAATAACACTACACAGAGTATACCGGCTTAGCAGAGCTTGCCTTTTGGTCACTGCATGTTTTGTTTTTTTTAAGCATAGCATTTAGAAGCATACGGAGGCCGGATTTTAGAAAATGAATCCCCAACTATTCCTACATAATGCTAAGAAGCTGCAAATGAAATAACCAGCCCTTGTGTAACAAAAATAAAAAAATCATAATTATACCCAATACAAAAATCTATCAATCTATCAATTCATAGAGCCAAGGCTGTTATTAGTACTTTGCAAAGATATGATGCTACGAACTTTGCGATTTTCTCAGGAGTTTTAAAATTTTAGGGTGCCAACATAAGCTTTTGTTAAGCGTAACTTGAGCTTCAAATTTGAAAATCGCTAAACATACCTGAGCATGATCTCCCAATATTTATATGCTTACAAAAAACATGTATCTTATTTCCTGCTGCTACATAAAGTGCTGTGCTTTTGCATAAGATGCTTTTTGCACTGCGGTGATGAGACCGACACCACTAATTTGTGTATAAAAAGTTTTGTTTCTTTTATTGCAGTATCCAGGAAAATAAAATTCTGAAACTTCGTAAGTGCATATTATTATTGTCTGTCTACTGTCTACTACCCAAACCCAGATTACCGCTACACCGTAGCCTACGTTCTTCGTGTTTTAGTATTGGTTGCGCTATGCCCAGGGCCACCGAAAAGGGGGGAGGGGCAGGGGGGTACAATGACCCCGGAGCCAATGACCTTTAGGGGGCCGGCCCATGGGCTTCAGGAAGACCGTTGGCTACAGCGATCCCAGCAGAGGGCCCATGAGCTCAAGAGGCGCCCATCGAAATGACACTGAGAAATCAGCATGTGAGGCCTAAAAACATTTTTTTTTGGAGATCACCAAATTTCAACCGGAAATACCGTTAAAATTTCGGCAAAGGCCTTTCTTTTGAGATCACATCATAATTCGGACAAAACTGCGCATTTTCTCCGTCTGTTTTGGAGTTCACAAAACCGGAAATCCGTAATATTTGTGCTGGCCCCGGGCCCACGTTCGGCTCTCGGCGGCCCTGGCTGTGAAAACGATAAAACCAGTGGGATATCACAAGAAATGCAGTATTCCAATCATTTAAAATTTTTACAAACAAAAAAGCTACAATAAGTAAAATTTCGTTTGCATATAGATTAATCACAATGAAAACCTTTACTGTATAATATACCCGAACCAATTAATCGCTGATTTACATGCTCATTTTTTTTCGCTTATTTTTGAAATGCTATGATGATAGAGCTCTGCTTTATATTGTTATACAGCTTGCATAGTACTATGGGGTGCCATGTGTAAAATTATTTTTCAAAAAAGTCTACTCTTTTTTAGGCATATTTAAGACGAAGATTTTCTGATATAAGAAATTGGAGTTCCTATTTATGAAATAAGAAAATTCCAATTCCAATATAATAAATAAGAACACTTTCTGATTTAACTTTCCGATTTAACTTTCCAATTTAACTTTCCGATTTAACTTTCCAATTTAACTTTCCGATTTAACTTTCCAATTTAACTTTCCGATTTAACTTTCCAATTTAACTTTCCGATTTAACTTTCCAATTTAACTTTCCGATTTAACTTTCCAATTTAACTTTCCGATTTAACTTTCCAATTTAACTTTCCGATATAAATTTTTGCTTGGCAACACTGAATGAAATTGGCGGGAACTTGTTTTGGAAGTTTTTCGCTAAACCAGTGGTCAAGGCTCCTGAGAGTTTTGTGATGTGATCATATGAGTGGTGACTTGTGTTAAAAAAGGCAAAGAGAAATTGAAGTAAGGGAAGCCATGAAAATTGAGCATAGCCAAGCAGTATGCGTCAAAATTCTCGAGAGCTAGCAGGACGGCTTGGCAATAGCATGAGTTATTCTGCCTACACATACTGACTAAAAGTTAAACTAGGCTAAATGTGTAAAAGAAAAATTATTATATGATTGACAAGTGCCAGACTAGGATAGGATATCAAGTACTACAGAGTGCTAGACAGTGTGAAATAGCCTCATTAAACTTTAGGCCTATGCATTGTTTATTTAAAAGTAGTCAATATTTTTATTGCTGAGAATTTTGTGACTTTGCAAGGTTAGAGATATTTTTCAAATATTCTAAAAAGGCATAGACAAAAGTAAGTGTTGAGCAAATGGCAAACTAAATTTGCATCTGTTTTTATTTAAGACTTAAACTTATGAAGCCAAAACTTTATTAACTTCGCAGAAATAATTTCAGAATGAGCATCAAAAGAGTGTTAGGCTTATATTTTGTTTAATTTCAGTGCAGGCGTTGAGTGTCAAGACACTTTCTTTGAAAATACATGCAGGCGATTAAAATTCACACTTTCAACAAACTGTTGCACCAAATAAAGGTGGCATTATCTTACTGACAAAATTAGGCTAGACAACTGATACCCTTCCTAGACAAATGACAGCCTTACTATGTCTATATAACAACTATAAATAATAAAAGTAATAACAAATTAGGCTCTACAGTAACTGGTAGCCAGTGTCATTACCTCAAGTACAGCTTATACAAGTTGCTAGTGATGCCAATTTCAGAATATGCTAGCCTATACAACTCCATGTAGCTGGTAATTGAAAACTAAAGCTTTTTATTGAAAGTGATGCAGGATTTGTCACAAACTCAGATAGAGACAATGATGCTGCCTTTTAAATAAGGAAGTGGCTAATATCACGTTACGTAACGTCCTTAAAGAGAATAAGCGATCGAAAAGTGGGCACTCATTTGCTCATTTACACTTTTTTATTTTTTTATTAACACTAGGGTTTGGTTTTGAGTTTGGATTAGTATTAAGGTTAGGGGTAAAGTTTGTTTTAGGTTTAGGGTTGGGGTTAGGGCTATGATATCTATTTTCTTATTCTTACGTAACGTAACAGCAGCCTTTGCCTTTAAATAAATCTCCACTCGATTTGGAGTTGACAAAGTTCTATTGCTCCCAGTTATCCAGTAATCCTACTAGTGTATAAGTTGTTAAGTTGTTACCATGAAGCAACTTATTCAAGACATAACTACGTTATCAATGTGCAAACCTGCAAGATGAACCCAAATATGAGGTTGTGTGATCAGGGTTATTGCAAAAATAGTGATAACCACTTTTGGCCACAATGCTGACAAATCTACTGTATTATGAATACTGAATAGTCTACTGCAAAAACTCTTAAACCAGGACCAGAAGGCAAAATACTTGCAAATTACAATCTGACCATAATCATTAGCTATTCATTATTGAGCATGCCAAATGATTTACCTATCAAGCGTGTGATGTATCAGGCTGCATCAAAACCTACAGATAAAAGTGGTTCTAATGTTAATATTAGATTGCATCTTAATTGCAGAGGTATCGCACTTAAAACTGCACATACAAAAACTAGGCTACTTTACCGAATATGAGAGGTTAAATAAATGTCCCTCACCCAGCTGCTTTAACAAACTACTACGTTGTGAACTTGTGGTTACCACTTACTGGACTGTTGGAATAAGTTAGTTTAATCTTACTAAGTATCCGTACTCCAATCTGTAGTGCTTGATATCCTATCCTAGTCTGGCACTTGTCAATCATATAATAATTTTTCTTTTACACATTTAGCCTAGTTTAACTTTTAGTCAGTATGTGTAGGCAGAATAACTCATGCTATTGCCAAGCCGTCCTGCTAGCTCTCGAGAATTTTGACGCATACTGCTTGGCTATGCTCAATTTTCATGGCTTCCCTTACTTCAATTTCTCTTTGCCTTTTTTAACACAAGTCACCACTCATATGATCACATCACAAAACTCTCAGGAGCCTTGACCACTGGTTTAGCGAAAAACTTCCAAAACAAGTTCCCGCCAATTTCATTCAGTGTTGCCAAGCAAAAATTTATATCGGAAAGTTAAATTGGAAAGTTAAATCGGAAAGTTAAATTGGAAAGTTAAATCGGAAAGTTAAATTGGAAAGTTAAATCGGAAAGTTAAATTGGAAAGTTAAATCGGAAAGTTAAATTGGAAAGTTAAATCGGAAAGTTAAATTGGAAAGTTAAATCGGAAAGTTAAATTGGAAAGTTAAATCGGAAAGTTAAATTGGAAAGTTAAATCGGAAAGTTAAATTGGAAAGTTAAATCGGAAAGTTAAATTGGAAAGTTAAATCGGAAAGTTAAATCAGAAAGTGTTCTTATTTATTATATTGGAATTGGAATTTTCTTATTTCATAAATAGGAACTCCAATTTCTTATATCAGAAAATCTTCGTCTTAAATATGCCTAAAAAACAGTAGACTTTTTTGAAAAATAATTTTACACATGGCACCCCATATAGTACCGGTATAAATTTTGCTTGACGCTTTGAATGCCGTTTTTTGTGTTCTGTGTGTTGGATGTTTTCGCAAATTTAGAACCACTTATTTTTTTTATTGTACATACATCGCATTTACCTGTCTAAAAAACGGTGAGTAAATTTTATTAATAATCTTCTGAACACAAAAACCTTGATAATCTACGTATATGAAACTACTTTGTTCATATTTATTTGCCAATTTGCTTTTGCCATGCACGACACACCAAAATGACCATGTAATCTTTGAGTCGCTGCCATTTGTCTATATTACATCTAGAAGAAACTCCCCCTATTTTTCAAATGCTGAGTGCCAAACAAGGCAGCGCTGTGAATACTAATTTCCAAAATTTTTGGCATAACTCGACAAGGAAATAAACCGGTGTTTACAAGACTGCGAGACCAACGCTCCAGCTTCTACACGCCCGACGCTCCGTTCGGTAAACACGCTTTCAACCACCATGCTGTGCTAGTAAAATTATGCAATATTTTTTAGATAATCAAGTAAACAAACTTGGATTGATTGTACAGTAAAGGAGTATTCATAGCTACACAAATCAAGGCGCTGCAGCAGATGTCAGTTTGCCACTATCATTCTAAGTCAATGAATTCATTACTGTTTCTTGACCACAGAAATAAACAATAACAATGCCAATCTGCTTAGAGTTTTTTTTATAATTTATAGTTTTATGTGCTTCTAGTAACGATAGAAGTTTTCTACAGGATTTCGATTCAACTAAAAAATAATTCAAGCAGTGCCAAACTTATAGCGACATGATTATTACAAAACAGTATCATTATTATAAAGAAAATCAAAACAGGAAAATTTATTAGCTAATTGGAAAAAGCATTTTAATTTGAAGTAGCGTTTTGCCAGCTTGGGATTGGCTGATTGAATTCCTCTGAGCTATCAAATTTTGCCATAGACCTGTTCATACATTACCAGAAGTAATTTATTTTGGTACGAGTGTATCAACAATCACGTATCAACTACCACACACAACACAACACACACTAAAATGTTTTGTCTATATTTCTGAATGGGGAAAAAAATTACAATACCACAAAAAACACAACATCTCATCTAAGCAATATTTGAACTCAGGACAAAAACTTCGCATCAAAATAAACAAATTCCAAAAACTGCTGCCTTCAGCCCGTCGTTTACACAACGCAAATTGACGAAGTTGGTATACACAAGAGATTAAATTGAGTCGCCAAATACAGCAAGAAGTTAATCAGATTAGTCGGCTTTCTGCGCGCATCAAAGAGCAATAAGGCAGTAAAAGAATATTTTGATGAGTTTTGTTTGAAGGCACAAAACCGAGAAATTAAAAACCAAAATTTGATCACAAAAGAAACAAAATAACAGGTGTTGAAATTTCGCACCAGCAACAATTCTAACCACGATTCTAGCTTTAGAAGAAGCTAAGCAATAAGTGTTCAAAAATGGCGGGCAGTTTCGACCCCCCCCCCCAGGCCTACAACAACTTTTAGAGCCCAGGCATTATAGGGTTAATTTATCGTAAAAATATCACATCTATTGTTCCATTCTGCATTGCATCTCAGTTTTCTTGCGTAACAAATATCGCAAAAGTCATCAATTCAGCTGCCATCTATAGTTTTTCAATCATTCAATTTACAAAAATTGATTTTAGAACTGTAATTATTTCAATGGTTACGTTAACAATAATTCACTTTGCCGTTTGCAACAAATGCATTTTTTAATCGCGAATATCTTGCAAATTGCACCGGCTAGAACTCTGAACTTTTTTGTGTAAAAGATAAAAGAACGAAAGATCTTTAAAAAAAAAACTAAAACAAAAAGTTGACAAACTTTTGACCTTGCTTTCTTACGGCACAGGGTAGTACTTGTGATACCAGAAAGAGCGATTAGCGCAACAAGCGTGGTAAAAATTTTTGCTGAAAGAGAACGAAACATTTTGCGCCAAAAGAATCGCAAACCGTGTTTGAACATGGAACGAATTTGCGTGCGATTAAGAAATGTTAATTGCGATTAATATTGCGTGCACAATTAAAGTGTTAAGTGCGGTGATTGATTTGGCCATGTAGGCAGAATGCCTCAGGAAAGACTCTCCAAACAAGCTTTACATGCCAAAGCAAATGGAAGAATACTAGTTGGACGACCTAGAACTAAATGGACGAATTACATTGAGGATCTTGGATGGAATCGCTTTGGACTTCGCCCCAGCGAAATGATGGAGTTGATGGAAGACCGTGAGGTGTGGCGGCTTAATCTCGAGCTACTGCCCCTGCAACCCTCACGGAAAAGCGGCAATGAAAAAAGAAGTGCGGTGATTGCTATAAAATAAAGCAAGCAGGAGCTTACATTACGTGCATTTGTTTTATTGTACTGTAGCAAAAGCAGTATTTTTAAACAATCTTGCTCGAAGTTGCTTATTTCATACGCTAATTTTATAGACTTGACTGTCGAGCAAGTTGAGCCAGAAAATAACTTGCCCGAGGCGATTTCAGCTTGCCTTGGGCAATCGTTAATTTCAAACCATGTAAAGTACAGTATATGCAACATATTACTAGCAAACCAGTTGTAGTTTCTGTTAAATAAATGTCAAGGTGTTACTGTAATCTGCAGTACTTAACATGCACATCACACCATTTTTATATAATTTATCTGTTTAAACCGTCACATACAAGGAAGTCATTTCAGGCTTTCTGCCAGTCAATAGCTACTGATGGGTTTATGTTGTTTCATGCTAACTGTTCAAATGAAATCTGAACTGTAAAGTATGTATCAAAAGGGCATGTTGACTATTTGCAACTAATTGATAAAGAATCCCATTTAATTATCACCCCTGCACAAAGTGCCATTACATAAAGGGAGAAAATCTTGTGCTATACCCATTCAATTGGGAATATACCCAATCATTTGAGAATTTGAGCCAAACACTCCAATTTATGGTAATCCACCCAATTTTAGAGGTTAAAACTTTATAAGAGTGCTCCCAGAGGTAAGCAATTGAAAAAGGATGGCAGAAATCCAGCTCTCTTCACACCCATAATAATCAATGTCTGTCACTTGACTATTAATTCATTTTATTTTATTTTATTTTTTTTCAATTCTTGACCACCACAGCAATAGCAAATGCATGCCAACACAATAATAACACGTAGAATCAGGAAATTTTTTAACTTGGGAAATAGCTTGAAGCAAAACTGTATTAGCCTTGCTAGACCTATACTAAACACCAACAATTTAAGGGTTAAAATCAAAATTTTTGCTGATCACCAGATTTACTAAGTGTATACAAAGCGATTACTTCATTTTTTGCAACTATTAGTATTTTATAAGATACTATTCATTACATGCGTTCCAAAAAATTCAAAAAATTGCAAAAAATCAATGTTAGTTTTTAGCTACGTTTCAAAACCACTTACAGAAATATGCAACAACAAACATTAACCAAACTTCAATATGTCAAATAGTGATCTATTCTTTAGATTTTGGCAATGGTTAGATTAAAAAAATTTTTTGCCCTTCTGAGATAATTGGAAATGAAATCGGGCACTCAAGAAATTTTCAATCTACGTTTTGACGTCTTACCTTTGCCATTTTCCAAAAAAACAACTTCATTTTTGCACTTCTCACCTCAAAATCGATCAGAATTGATATTTTGCTTATTTCGATAGCATAAGGATGAAGATTTTTATGCAAATTAAAAAATTTAGGACTGCCGAACACTGCCTTCTAGTGGCAATATTGAAACCATCATAACTCGAAAACCGCTTGATGAATTTTGAAGCCGTTTTTTGTAACCTTCATTATTTTTTGATGGCTTTCATTTATCCAAGTATGAAAAAAAATCTGAGAGTGTGAGTTACAAAATTTAAAAATTTTGACTGTCTTATAATAGAATGACCCAGTAATGTTCCAAAAATTTTCCCAGATTTCTCTTATTCGCAAAAATACGATTTAATCCTTTTATACCATTGGCAACCTTACATTTCGTAATTCTGTAACATCACAAACAGCCTACTGTAGATTAGTACTAGTGGCCTACGTCTTCAAATACCGGTAGCAGTAACCAAATTTTTAAATTTAGTTAGGCTACTCGCGCTATACTACTGGTTAAAATATGGGTATTACGTATCATTGCTGAATACTGTGGGCGGGCCAAAAAGATCGCGCTCCGATTGCGGTTAACCGGCTCGGTTAAACAATCTATGAGCTGCTATGGTCTGTTGACTTATAACGCTGTTGTGTTAGCTTTGTGTCTTGGTTGCTGGTGTTCCGTTGTTTTGATTCCATGACGTTACTTGTTGGAGCAGGTACTGCGACATACTTCTCCTTTTAAAGTTTGTTGGTTGGAATTGATGTGGCGAGGGCAGTTATGGAGGAAGAGCCTGTTGACTATGCTAGCATCAACAATCCACTCACGTCGGGGTCACCAGTTGTGGCGGGCCAAGAGGAGCGCTCTCCGATTGCGGTTAACTGGCTCGGTTGAACAACCTGTGAGAGCGGTTGAACAAGCTATTTTGCCTCTTGAGGCAAAATAGACACAAGCAATTTGGCATTAGAGGGAAAATAGCCCAAATGACTGTTTTCATCATGCGGCAAAATAGACACATGCAATTTTGGCATTAGAGGAAAATAGCCCAAATGACTCTTCTACCTCTAGTACCAAAATAGCCCTAAACCAAACCCTTACCCTAACCCAAACCTTAACGTAGGGAAAATGGTATTTTGCCTCTAGAGGCAAAATAGGCACTTCCTTTAGCAAACTAAGATTATACGACAAGTTATCGATATTGTTTAATAGGCCATCATTTGCTGAAAAATTTACAGTATATCATTTGCCTGTATTTCATTTAGATCTAAGATCAGTCCCCCCCCTTTAAAATGTTTAAAGATTAATTGCTTAGCTCTTTCAATTGGTATTTAAATCTGAAAGTGTTCTAAAAACTTGCTACTTTAGTTCTAAAATTTGTAAATTTTTTTGTTTTAATTAAAGGACTTTGTCCATTTTTCAACAAGTTTGGCCATTTACAGTGTGTTCTCGGTTATAGCACAGCATACACCAACAATGCAAGTACTGCATTTTTTGCAATTTTTGACAGAAAAGAGTAAATAATCTGCTAAAGAAGGCCGACATTTATCAATATTTCGATTGAAATGGAAAAAAAAGATGTATAAATTGCGCTATGTATAAATTGCGCTATTAACAAATGTATAAATTGCGCTATGTATAAATTGCGCTATCAATGTATAAATTGCGCTATTAACCGAAAAAAAATTGAAAGCGCAGCGCAATTAAAGCGCAACAAATTTTAAGATATTAGTCCGCAACACAACTTCCACAATGTTATGATATAAAAAAATACAGCGCAACGCAACTTCTGCATATGCAGAGGTTGCGGAAGTTGCGCTTTGCGCTTCTAATTGCGCTTTGCCCACCTTTGCTTGTTGTGTTTTGTCTAACTCCCATTCTTTATGCTCTGTATAGTTATAGTTTCAAGACTAAAATTTTATTCTGCAATTTAAACAACTTCAGGCGTATTAGCGATATGAAAACCCGGATATGATACCGATATCTTATGCAAAAACAGATTTGTAAGTTGGTTTATTGCCAACCGTTTCATTTCTGAAAAAGTTTGCTTCTTTTTGTCATAAGCAGCTTTGTTAATTCTAATTGAAGAGGGCTGCGTGGCAAATGGGCAAACTAAAATCAAACCATACGTAATTTTGAAATTAGCAATGATATGCCAGTGAGCGTGTAGTTTGATTTTAACCAATTATCATCGTTTGATACTAATGCTGCAAATCTATCACAAATAGTTTTTAATAAAGAAAACAGCGGTAAAAATTATGTGGCGCACCACCAAAATGACATTCGGTTTATGATCAGAGAACTCCATCACGAGAAGCTTGTTTTGAAATCGGTAAAAAAACTACTCTCATACCTTTAGTGGCTTCTCACCCCGTAGTTTTTTATATGAGGCAATTTAGGTCCCCTTGATTTTGTATTTGCTTTAAGTTCTTTATTGTTCGAACGAAATTTTGTATACTTGTGTAGTTCAAATTCGCATGTTCCGATATTTCATATGTCACCAAAATTGTTTGTTCATCATATTGTGTTTTTCGTAAAATAAAATTTTCCTATTCCTACCTCTTACTATCCTAATTTAAACCAATACCTGGTATTGTAATTTAAAGCAATCAGACCTGGACCAGAGCTGGTGCTGATCATCAATGATGGTTTTAAGATTGGGGCCTTGGCTGGCGCTGACCGTTAATGACAGTTTCAAGATTGGGGCCAGATCTGTTTCAAGTTTTTAGTTCGGGGCCAGACCTAGGTTTAATCGGGCACCAGCATTAAGTACACTTTTGCCAGATCTGGGCCAGATGTTCGTGGCAGATCGGGATCCGTTTAGCACGCCCGACCTGGCTTCGGCCTGGAACAGATCTGGCTGAGTGGTGCACGGTCTGGCCCCGATTGCTCGGAACGCATGGTGCCCGGTCTGGCTCGGATCTGAGCCAGATGTAATTGCTATCTGGGTATATGGTCTGTTGAATTACAAGGCTATTCCCTTGGCTTCGTGTCTTGGTTGCTGCTGTTCCGTTGCTTTGATTCCATGACGTCGCTTGTTGGAGCAGGGACTGCGACAACTGATTTTTATTACAGACCTGAGATTAGCCTAGGGTACTCAGTAATTTTGTCATATTATTTCTTGCTAGTATAACAACTTAACTTAGTGAAAAAATTGACAAGAATTCGATTGGTAGACTAGGCTGGTGTTGTTTTAGACCTGCTGTAATAGGCAGCAGTCTAAAGTGTGAGAAATTTTGCAAAATCAGCCTTTTGTAATATTATAAAATTACGAAATGCAGGGTTGCCAATGGTACGGAGTCAAACGGATTAAATCGCGTTTTTGGAAATAAGATAACTGTTGCAAAAGGTTTGGGGCACCTCTTTATTACCTCATGTAGTTCTCATTTCTTCAATAAAAAAGGTTTCGAGCTGCATCTGTATAAAACGAATTTTTAGTTTAAGTTTTCTAATGCATTCCGCAAATTTAAATCACAAATACCTGACCGATAAAATTCAATTTAGCACAAGCAAGAGTTTCGGCAAAAAAATTTTCAAGGAGGAAGGCCAATAAGAATAAAGCCAGCATTAATTACAACTAAAAATGGAAAATTTTTAGAAATTCGGAAGGTTTAAGGAAGTGCATTCAAGGACTTGAGCCATTCATCGGATTACAATCAGCGCAGCAAATTATTATGCTAGGAAGCAGTTCTTAAATGTTATAAGTAAATAATGATCGAAATCGTCTAGGTTGAGAAGCGAAATCGTATATGACTTTGCTTGTGATTTGCTGCATGTTTTTTTTAACTTTGTTTCTATCCACACTAATCATACACAGTCTGCTTGTGCGATCTTCTCCAGAGGTTGTTCGGAGCCAAGTTTTCGCATGCCCCAGAGTGCTGAAAAAGCGCTTCACGGTACAAGTAGTAAATGGCAAAGTTAAAGCAATTAACAATGCATGGCGAACAACAGGATTGAACTCGCAATATCGAATTATTATTTCATCTAACGACCTGCTTTGAATATTTTCAAGTTTGTTTGAATGCTTCACATATTAGACCAAGAGAGGGCTTCGACACAAAAACTTTCAATCTTATAGTTATTGTCAATTTGCTATGCTTTGGCCTTAAAATCTTCTCTTGACAAACTAACCGCTCGCGTAGAATGTAATATCAGGAAGCGATTGGGCACAAAACTTGAATCGTCAAATCGAGTTTTCAAAACTGCGAGAATAGAATCCAAGTATGGAATGTAAATCGCCTTTCGAAAATATTCCCGAATATTGGTTGCGGCAAAGTTTGCCCTAAAGCATTGTATCAAGGTTTTTCGAGGTATGATAAGTTCTAAAATAATAGTGGCCGTTAGTTCTGTAGCAACTGCAATTGATTGAGCTGCAGTAATGATGCAGGTACGAGTTAAAAGAGAAAAATTGTTTCTTGACTTTCATAATAAATATTTTAATAAAAACATCAATGTTTGGCACTAACTTGAGTTGTATGTGCTAAAAGTTGTTTTCGGCGCTGAAAGTCATCAAGAGAAAACTAAAAACAAGACTTAGTTAGAGATGCCTATTTGCAAGATGTTTGCTTCTGCACTATCCATTTTACCTCCGGATCTTAATAAACTTCCAAGCCAAAAACAACATCAAATATCCCATCAATGTTGTCACAGATTATGGGGGGGATGGCGTGGGGGCATTGCAACATTAAGGATCTCATTTAAGAAGGGTATTAATTACCCCTCTAAAAGGACATTAATCTTGATGAGCAAAAAAGCACTCCTTTTTCGGAAAAAGGCAATTAAGAAATGTTTGCGGGATTTTTTGTCCCCGTTTTTATGTGGTGTCGAGAATTAAATTTGGCATGATACAAACTTACAAAGCTTTGAGGTCTGCGGTAGCTTGGGGCTATGTCCCCAAGGAATCCGTCCCTAGACTGTGACGTACGCAAGTGTCTTTTTGCTTTCTTTACAAAAAAAAACCGGAGATGTGGTTACACTTTGTTATTACTTTTCAACGTATCGTTTACCAAAAGCAGCAGATTTTTCGTAAACTTCACCCTGAGATAGGCTACATACGTCAAGCTTTCATAACGTTACAATGCCTGAAATCAAACCTCTTAAGAAACAAATTGTCAGTAAAATTTATTAAGGCCCGCCGAGACTCACTGAGTTTGTTTTTGGCCCTCGACTACGAAAAGCTTGCCGACTCCAGATTTATGCAGTAGGTGGCTGCGTGACTCAAAAACAGCGAGGTTCATTTGCAGAGGTGGGCAGTCCCGCGGTACTGTAACGCGGTACTTTTTTACTACCGTTATCGATAACGACGATACTTTTTAAAAAAGTACCGTTTTTTGTACCGTCGATACTGTTTTGACTATTTTACACAATATTTCGGTAACTTTTTTTGAACATCTTTGAGCGGAAAAGCGAAAATTTCTTTTAAAAGCAAGTGGCAACATCCATTACGACAACTAAACTGAGACTACAGTACGCAAATGGTATGTGGTAACAAAGCCTTTGTGAGTCGTCTGGATAGACAATCTCTGAATCAAAGCCTAATATGAGTCACGCAGGCAGTTGGCACGGCCGCACGTGATGGACATTTTTAACAACGAAGTGATCTTACAACTGTATACTGTGCCGTGACAATGGTATGACTGGCATGGCTGTAGCACAGCATAAATATCATACAGTAAGTTCACCTGATTGTGACGTGTCTGCATTTTTTAAAAAATAGGCCTAAAGCAGAGCTGAGTTTTTTTGACGTCATAATAGTGAAATGGTGAGAGGATGAGGATCAGTCAAATAATAAAAATGGTTTTGAAATTTTACGTGTATTTTCTAGGCTTGATGACGTTGCCGTCTTCACCGTTTTTTGCGCTCCTAAACATTAGACGGCAGCATTTTTTACCTTTGCATTACTCCAGATATACTGCGCTCTAGCTTTTGCGGTGTTCGTATCGAATCAGAATTAGTCGCGATGGAACTGCCAAAGCTCGGGCTTTGACCAGGGTTGGATCCATTCATTTTTTTTGTAATTTCTAAATTCAAATTCATTGACTTTGAAAAAACTAAATTCAAATTCATTGGTTTTGCAAAAGTCGAATTCAAATTCATCAATAACTCGTGTGCAGATTCAAATTCAATCCAACCCCAGTTTTCACACCAAAGATTCAAAGAGGATTTTGCAGTTTGCACCTAGCAAGTCGCAGTCTCGCAGTCGTAGATATGTATTAGCGCATCACAGGTGCGTAATAAACAAACGACTCAAGTTGCTTGAATCCAGAATTAGATGCAGTGCCCTTGCCAGAGCAAACGAAGTGAGGGAGCGCCAGCCAAAAGTGGAGGGGGCACTAAAATTTGATGATAAAAACTGATCTTCGGATCTTTTACGGCTACAATTATGTGCAATTTTAAAATAAGGCCGGCAGCGTTTCTTAGCTCGTTTCTTCCATGACCAGAAATCGCTTGAAAAATCTATCTACAGCAGTGAATGCTACCAGACGTTCGACCAGGATTTTGCTTAGAGAGGTAAACCAAAAGTAAATTTTTTTCCCAAAAACTGCCTGATTTAGACCCCGTGCTGAACAAACTGATGCAACTCAAGCGTGTCACAGACGGACATAGATACTAAATATTAAGTGAATGTTGATAGGGCCTGCGGGCAGATCCCCCAGCCGCTGGGCAATTTTGGAGCAAAAAAATAGCGATTTTAACGCCATTTTAATCATACTTCGCACTTTTAGAAGCCATATGAATAACTAAATTACTAAAATTCAAAAATCATTTCAAAGAATTGAATTGCTTTTCACTTTCAGCCCCCCCTTACTTTTGGTCAAGTCTAACATACGTTTAAGCGCTTGTATTTTCAGCTTAAATTTTATAAGTGACTTTGCAAATGCGGCTTAAGCCCCTTCACCCTAGTTGCGCTACTGACTGTGACCTCAAAATCTTGGGTGTGCTCTAAAAATCAAAAAACAGATAGTCCTTGAAAAAAAAGTTTTCACGCATTGTTTCATTTCATAATCACTAACGAAGACTTTGAAAAAAAAAACAGATAGTCTTTGAAAAAAAAAAAGACAAAAACAGATAGTCTTTGAAAAAAAAGTTTTCACGCATTGTTTCATTTCATAATCACTAACGAAGTACTGGTAACGATTCTGCAAGCTTACATGTCTCTTCCGCGACGCATCCGTAAGGGCGTGTCAATAAGACGGAATGTTGCGTCAGATTAATGTACAGCAGTTGGTTGCCAGCAATTTCACAAAGAATCGAAAACACATCAAAGAAGAATTATGTTTAAACGTAATTGTTTCTTTTTTCACCATTGTCTGTTGTTGTTACGTGATGCTGTTACAAAAGCAGTATTTTTAGTAAACCAAAATGGGGACACTAGCGGCGTGTAGAGGGGTACGCCCCCCTGACCCCCTCCCTTAGCGACAGCACTGGTTGGATCCATTCATTTTGTTTGTAATTTTTGAATTCAAATTCATTGGCTTTAAAAAAACTAAATTCAAATTCATTGATTTTGCAAAAGTCGAATTCAAATTCATCAATAATTCGTGAGCGGATTCAAATTCAATCCATTGGCTATTTGGCTATAACGTGAACGGATTCAAATTCAATCAGATTGGCTATAACGTTGACGTCACTTTCTTATGTCGTCACAAAGAAATACGTTTAGAAAGAGAAAAAATGGGAAATTTTCTTACACAAGCAATCTTTAAATACTTGGGGTTTTGCTCGCACCGAGAACCCAGCAATAAAAGTTTGTCCACACTTGATTCGAATTGTTAACTAACTATCCTGCAAATTTCGAGAAAATGATCCAGACGAAGATGGGAAAGATGATTTTTTGGCTCTCTTTTTGTGGACTAGTGAAGTCGCAAAGGTAATGCCACAAAAATTGCAGAATCATTCCTTCATGAAACGACTGCTAAAAACATACTGGCATAGGTGGGCAAGTTAATGCAAAACGTTAGCTTCGTTAACCACTAGTCCGTTAACAAACTTCACACCTCTGTTAAGGAAGTTAACAAAACTTAACGGAAGTTACTTTAGTCCGTTAACAGCACTTAACGGAAGGTAATTTAGTCCGTTAAGATGAAAAAACTTTTTAACGAATTAAAGAGTTAATGAAAAAGTTAGCTTCGTTATTAACGATTAACGGACTTGTGCCCACCTATGCATACTGGCCACCTTTGCGACCCACACGAAGCTGAAGCTGCTGTTTGTAAAGTACAATACTGCCTTGCCGTCGCGCGCAGCTGTGAAACGTCTTTTCTCGACAGGAAAAGACGTTCTCAGGCCCAAAAGACCGGGATTATCAGACGAGCATTTCAACATGTTAGTGCTTTTAAAAGGCAACTTTAATAAATAGTGTGTTGCAATTTTGTCTGATTTGCAGCTGCCTGATTTTTAAAACGCCAGAACGGAAGCACATCACCACCTGCTGCCACCCGTCTACCACTTATGATTCAAGGTAGAAACTCCACACTATCTCTTGTTGCCGAGTGTCAAACAGAGAAGCAGTGAATACTATTTTTACTGCTGTTTGGTTTGGCTCAATCCAGTAAGCGGCTGGCTGTACTCGTGCTATGCAATTACCCTAAAAGTTGCGCCTAAACTACATTATTACGATAAACTGAAATAATTTCGCTGAAAAATCAATTTAAGAATTATTCACTGCGCATCTTGTGCAACCAAGACTCAATTTGCAACATCTGAAGCAATTTGCCTAAATAAATCAAACTAATTTCAAAACATATTTGCTACGCATTTGCCGAAAAATCAATTTAAAATCATGAAAAATTTTTCGTATAAAAGTACCGAAAATCGGTACCAAGTACCGTTATCGTCGTTACTTTTTTAAAATTGTACCGTTATCGGTACCGTCGTTACTTTTTTAGCAAAGTATCAGTACCGATATCGGCGGTACTTTTAAAGTACCGAGTGCCCACCTCTGTTCATTTGCAGCCTCCTTACTAGTGGTTATTTTTTATGTTATGACTTTCTTACATGTCATTGTAGCGCTTTTTCTGTTCTGAGTTACGTAGGTAAATAAATTGTGTTGACTTGACTCACGGCCTACTAAAGAATAAGGCCAGATTTCTCATGCTGGAAAGGCCAAGACAAACAGGCCGATTTTTATTTCGACGTATTGAGAGTAGCAGGGAATAAACAAACATTAGAAGGAATTCTAGATAATCGATACTTTTCATTTTTCGCTGCACAGCAAATTTATCACCAGTAAATAATAAATTATTGCAATATTGACTAATATTAACAAGCTTTGAATATTAATTACACAACACTATTAATTTTACAATTTTAATTATGTAGTATTTTTTAGCAGAAAAAGTCAATAAAAATCACTCCTGACAATATTGTGCATATTGCACCATATGAAAAAATCAACATGCGAGCTTATTCTTCTATTTTCATGATAAAATGTTAATCAACACCTTAGCAATGTTACTAGTAGCATATCACCTAAGCAACGATTGCATCTTTGCTCTTTAAAGCTATGCAATACTTCTTGGTTAAATTTAATTAACCCAGGCTTGACGAAATCCCAAAAATCGTTCCTATACTGCATTTTAATTTTACAACGACAAAAAGTAGTGAATTTATGTTAGAGGGCCAGATAGCAAATAAGATCAAACAGCACATAATTAAAGGTGTAAATACAAATAAATTCTGCAGAAAGCTTGCGGAATCAAAATAACCCTTCAGACTTTGACCAAAATAACAATGCAAAAACTCGACTTCAGCTGTTCCAGAAAGTGCTCAATAATTGGTTGTAAGTTGGAGCAAATGTTCGCGTATTTTTTTGCGATTGCTCACTTGACTTAGCATCACAGGGTTTTACCAGAGTTAAACAGTATAGCGGTAAATTTATGACTTTTATCAGTGTCAGTTTCATTTCTGTGTATGTTTTGGTGTTTAGACTCCTGTTAATCCTTTCAGAGGTGAAACAGTCCGTCGGGTTTTGGATAGTTTTTGAAATTCAGAGTGGTGTATTTTCACTGTTAGAACATACACGAAATAGATTACTCCTTGAGGGTTCTGTTAATCCTTTCATAGGTCAAACAGTTCGTCGGGTTTTTGATAGTTTTTAGAATTTAAAGTGGTGTATTTTCACTGTTAAAATATAGACAAAATAGATTACTCTGTGAGAGTTCTATTGAACTACCGGCAAAGGATTTTTTTTATTCGCCAGCTTGTAAATAAGAGAATTGAAATTCTAGCAATAGCTACCTCCCACATAGTATTTATGCAATTAGAATAATCACGTTTTTGCACTGCTAATTTCTATGTCACGTTTTCATAGCATTAATTTTTGTCAAAATAGGCCTAAATTAAGTTTTTTTTTTGCAAAAAACACAAAACGTATGTGCGTTTGGGGCTCCGCCCCATGACCCCTGTGCCTCTAGCGACTGGGGGCTCTGCCTCCAGACCCCCGAAACAGCCTAACCCATTGGAGATTTCTGGCTACAGTGCGCACCTGGAACTCAAGAGAAGCCAAAAATAATTCTAATAGTGCCAAACAATTTTGAACAGTTTTTAAGCAAAACAAACTTTTGAAGCAAACGGAAAATTAGCTTTATAGTTCCGAAACTGCTCTGGCTATTTTTTGATAGCTAAGCAGGTTTTACATTGATAGTTATTTTCAAGGCCATGTTATTCTCTGTTTTTTATTACTGCAGTCTTAGTCATTGTCACAAATAATAATTTTGAATGCCTGATACATGATTATTTGCTGTATTTTAATGCGTACGTGACTGATTTACTGCTTTTGCCGCTTTTTTTTTTATTTAGAATATTCGAGGTATTCGAGATAATTCCTTTCTAGTATTTTCTACTGTCTGCTATTAGTGACCAGAATAATTAGTTGTTTACTTATTTAATTGCTATATTTAGACTTGAAGTTTGTGACGTCATAATCATGTTGAAATCTTATCGTAAGCTCACGTATATTTTTTCTATTGTGACGTATCATGGATTGTTCTGGGATATTCCATAGCTTTTGCCTAGTATAAATAGGCGAGTCGTTTTTTGATTCATTATTCTAATATTCTGAAAGTGGTTGATTTTTAGGTCTTAGTTTCGTAGGCAGTTAAGCCGAGTTTGTGTATCTGGGGTTGGCTCGTATAGCCGTTTAGTAAGAAGTGTTAGTGGAGCGATTTTGCTCAGTTAGTTGGTTTACGTTTTAATCTTAAATAGAAGTTTTAATTTAAGATTGTGTGCTGCTTTCTTTGATTCAAGAAGCTAAAGGAACTATCAACTGCCATTTTTGATTCGTCAATTAACATCTCAGTCGTTCTCTAGTTTCAGCCGACGTGGGCAATTCTAGAGATTAAAGGTTGTACTCTAGCCAAGTATCAACGATCGCGACAGTCATGCTTTTAAGAAACTGTTTGCTAAACTTAAGAATACAGTTCATGTTTTTACTATTTTACCAATATTGAATGCTATTGAAAATGGAGCGTGTTTTGTAAAACTTTGTGGTTTCTTTACTTTCAAAAAATCTTGGTTTCTTACTTTCTAAAACCGCTCTGGACATAAACTTACTGCAGCCTAAAGTACTACCTTATGATAACGTCATACATAGACTTCTACTAAACACAGGATTTACTAGGCCTTGAAATTAACCTTGCTTTCATTTTTCTTCGATTTTTCAGTAACCTTGCAATGCTGAATCGCACGTTGTCCAATGTAATCTTCTCACCTGAAAAGCTGCGCAGTACTTTAGAGCGCATTGTTTGTCCGGCTTCAATCATCGCTTTATGTCGAGACTGAAGCGGTCGCATCTGGAAAATAGGTCACTTGTTTCGACAGCCAAAAAGCAGCCTGTTAGCAGCAGTGCACTGAATGTAAAATATCATGCCGTATGCTTCAGTATATTTTAAACCTCCTTAAATTTTTTTGTAATAAATCCTTTTAAAAAGAGCCTTTACATTAATTTGATTTTCAGTCAAATTTATTTATAACTAACCCTGGAAATTTTGAATTGCTTAAGTAAGGGAAAGTTTTCCAATTTTGAGGGTTTTCCCGGTCACTTTCCGAAATCTGATATTTTTTCGCCCATATTTAACTTAAAAGATGTCATTTAACGCTTCGTGAATTATAACTATGACCACTTAGGCTAAGACATTTTTATATGTCAGGTACAAAAAACAAACTTATGTTCAAAATTTGATTCGCTAATGATCTAACTGAAGCACGATGTCATCAACTCAAAACATACTTTTCTTAAAAATGTTACTTAACACCAATCGCATGTTAAATTTGGTGTTCCTTTACTTCCGGTACAGAAGTTAGAAAAGGGGAGATTTCATCCTTCGGTAGCAAATTGTGTTTCTCAAGATAACTCGGATAAAATAGGATTATTGTATGGTGATTTTATTCCTGTGATTTTAATCACATGCAATTTTTAGCCCATTTTCCCAATGCTTATGTTATCAGCTGTTTTTACCAAACTTGCGCATAGTTTTTGTATGCGTATTTTCAGGTTTTCAAATGAGACTCATCATCATGTTGGGAATATAAAAAAAATTAGGAAGATCTCACCAAATTACAGCTTTCTACGACTGTTGTTTTTGACAGTAGAAATTCTGATACCAACTAAAGACTGTCGTTTTTGAGATACTTTGTTTTGAAGTTGCACTGATTTTCCCATTACTGTTGCAGTCAAAATCTCTTTTATCAAATTGTGTACAAAACATTTGTGGCGCAGTGTTGCAAAAGAAAAACTTTGAAAAGTTTAGTAAGACTCCAAAGCAAAGAGTTTAAATCTTTAATAGCAACACAGCGGAGAGGTATTTTAACTTTGAAATAAAATATCTCACAAAGGATGTATACATTAGGTCGCGTAGAATATCATACTTCTAGCTTGATGTTAACCCCTTTTAATCAAAGCAAATTGATTTGTTCATTCTACTGGCTGTATTACGCCGAAGCGTGTAGCGAGTTGGCGGGCTCATCTCCACGTTATTGCGTCTATGGCCAACACAGCTCCTTTTGAAGAAATGTTGCAACGATGGCGAGTTGTAAGCAACACTATGTCAGATTTGACCGGCCCGAAATTTGAAATTCAGACCTCCCGCTTTAGGGCCGAACGCGTTACCGCTTGACCAACTAGCCGGTACTCCTTTAATGGGACAAAAAATCATTACGGTTTGAAACATGCATCCTTGAGCACGCAATTTTTTTAACGCCATTAGTTTTACTCTAGGCAAAATAGAAACACCAGTTCAAAAAGGACATGTAAAGTTCTCTTCGCTCGTGCTGATTTTAGAATTTGACTTGGGAGTATTGCAGCAAAAGCAGAAAGAAACGGTGAAATAACTAAAACAGCAGGCACAGGGTTGTTTGCATTACGTTTGCGATATTCATAAACGTAAACTTCTTTCTCCCAGTGATGCAGATTAATTTATTTCATCGTTTTGATTATGTTTACGCGTTCAATCTTCCAAGAAAGCAAAAGTGTAAATGCGTGTATACAGTCTTAGGACGATCCTGATCGCATAATCTGGATTTAATTCGCACCCTGCTTACGTTGTTGCGTCCTTGAATAAGACGCATTAGGATGATTATCTCTACTTAGTGGTTTCGAACAAGTTACAAGTTTTTTTGGAAGAAGTCATAGAATAATAGGATGGGTTTTCATCTTGGTGTGCATCGTCTTTTTTTATCAACCATGGGTTTGATAATTTGTGGTGGTTTGTATCTAGTTAGAGTACTTGCATTTGACAAAATAAACACCAATGCCGAAGGAAATTTGCGATCATTATTGCCAATCTGCATGTAGAAAATTACATGGAGTGTATTAGTTCCTTCCTGCAAAATGCGTCATTATTCAAGCTGATTTGCAGAAAACGGCGTATAGTACATGCACTTCTTTATCGCATTGCAAATGAGCAAAATGAAATAAGCTCATGCAACGTGAGTAGTGCTAACCGTTTTGCAGAAGCTTACCACATTAGTTTGTAATCGATTCGCTTACAATACGCTAAGTTTGGGATGCTAGATTAGCAGTAGAAGTAAAGTACCTTTATAAAGTTTGCAAAGCATCTAACACAAGCAATCAAGTATTTAGAGTAAGTCAGAATGGTTCATTAACTTGGGCTAAAATGGAATTTTAGAATAGCAAGTCGTGGTATCCTATTTTTTAAATTGCAAAAAGCGGTAGTAGAAACATTCAAAATGCAGTGATAGGCAATGTTTTGCGTGTCAAGTTGTGTCGTCGTAAAACGTATATTTTTTGTCCAATCCAATCGCTTTCTCTTTTCGTAAATTGAATTTTTAGGTCCTTCAAAACTATCATAGTATGAACTTTTCACAACTGTCTGGTATTCCAATTACGCAGCAGTTCTTTTCATTTTAATATACGTTGCACTTTATTTTGTGCACTATTTTTTTGTGATAACATTACAGTAGGAAAACAAAAACTGGTTTTGCATAACGAATTTTTTGTGCTGAGAACTGCTTACTGCTTTAATTCAAACGCAAAATTTTCCCGATATTTCGAGAGTGTTGAAAAATTAAGACAAGAAAAATGAGCAAATGGCAAACTTTATTCCGCAGTGTAACACCAATAGCGATATATTAATTCCGCATCTATTGGAGTAATTGCAGTAAGCTTTTCAGACAGAACTCTTCAGTAGCAACCTTTGTCTGATTTGATATGTGGTGAGCAAGATTTTAAACTACTCAGTCTCGTTTACATCCCACTTACAAACTGGTCAGGACCAAAAACTGCGCATTTAAATCAAGTTTTCTAAGTGACTTAGTTAGGGGAGGGTTTAGCTTTAGCTCCACGAACTCTCTTTGTTGAGCCACAGTATGAGTTGTTTCAAAAAAAAATAAAAAGATGCAATTAAATCTCTTCATCTACAAATGCGCAAACAAAACAAAGAGAACTTAGTTCTATATCAAAAAATCTCTTGTTGTAAAAAAGGTCGTAATGCCCGAGAAGTTTCATAATTTTTGTAACTTCAACAACATCAACCTAATACATTGTAAAGTTTGGCACAGCATATTTCAGTCACTCAATGCTTCAGCTCAGCACTTCACGATAAACAATGTTATTTTCAAATTATTTAATCCTGTTTCGTTTATTCATGCAAAATTTTCATGAATTTCATCACTGAAAAGGCAATAGTTTTGAAAATGATGCAGTTTTTTCACAAGCAAAAAAATATATTTGTTGTATTTTTAGGTTCAATGGGTGCCAGCTATTACTGCTTTTATTCTTAGACGCCTAATACAAAAATATCATTACATTTTTACTTAAAAATTAAGACAATTTCACAATAATGTGATTTAATCTCTGCAATTTATCAACGACATCAGAGATACATAATGGGCGTCAGAGTGTTAATAACGTTGGTGGTCAATAATCACTTCTCGAAAATCGCTGAGTAATGAGCAGTTCAGCAAGTCAAAGAAAAGAAATCTTTCATTATACTTATACTGTGCTATAATTATGCCAAAGCGTGCAACGAGTTGACTGAGCCCATTATTGCGTCATTGTGCCTATGGGCAACATAGCTGATTTTTTTGACAAAATGTTGGGGCAGAAGCAAGCCGTTGGCAACCCCGGGTCGTATTTGATTGGTCCGGGATTATTAAACTTGTACCTTCTGTTTCAGGGACAACTGCGTTACCCAAATGACCAGCCCGCCGATCAAACAAATATAATAATTTGTTTTTGTAAAAAAAACTTTGAGATTAAAATTCTCATGAGTTAGGTTCAATACCAATTTTTATTGCAACGTCTGCGGTGAATTGAGATTGTTGCATTGATCTTTTCATTTTAACCCGTTCATTGCGTGAAAGGCATTTATACGTCCAAGCCAATTGCTTTCAGTGGGTGAACAGCATAAATCCCTCTTTCAAAATTAAATCTACTCGTTCGCCACAAAGATTCGGACCGCGTGGGTTGCAGACGTTCAGAAAATAAAGAGGTTAAAATGGAATATAACTCAAAAATCGTAAGTTTCAAAAACTTTAAAGAAACAAAAGTAGCAGAACAAAATAACAATAAAAAACAATATATAGTAAAATGCATAAAATATAATCTTAAAAAGAATATTGCGCATAAGCAAAGTTAAGAAAAATGCAAAAAAAGTAAAATCGTACCTAAATACAATGCAAAAATTCAAAACAAAATTACATGCAAAAATTTTTTTTAATTAAAAATTTGTAGCTTGCTATTAATTGTCTTTGCGCATAAAAGTCCAGCAGGCGCATAATGGTCACGGCGCATAATCACCATGAGGGTAAAAGTTGTAGACTTGAATGAAACAAACAGCTGCATAATTAGAACACCACAGGGTGTTGAAGAATTTTGCTGTAATTGCCTTTATTTTGTAGAACACTTTCATGTGTTTTAAACGGGTTGCAAATAAAATAATAAATAGGTTGTAGATAAAATATTACATATAACTACGGACTTAAAAGTACTAGCAACTTAAATGCGTGCAAGTTGAAGAAAAACATGCAATCGGTTTTGCCTTTGCACAATTTAAAACGTGACATGGTTTTTAATTGATCCTTCCTGCGAAGTGCGTATCAAGCCAAGCTCGATGGCGGCTAAATGCAGTGCTGTAAAATTGCAGAGCCAAATCAAGCTTATACTATTCGTGACTTGATGAGTTACATAAACTTGTTTCAGCTGCTTACAAATGCAACGAACCTTAGTTTTATGAGCCTACACTTACATAAGTACTTACTGGATGCAAAGCTCGCCGTAGAGCACTTTTTTGTAAAGTTTGGTCTTATCAGAATGTAGAGTATAATTTTGTCAGCTGTTGCGAACGCAGATGTGAATCAACGCCAGCTTGATAACGCAGTTTGACTAGGCATGATTTAAATTGCAATAAATTGTCTTAATATTGCAGGATGTTCATTGCACAGTATCAGTCCATTACGTTGCTAGCAAAAAGCAGGTTACCTACAACGTAGTAGCTTCACTAGTTACATACTGTTTCAATGAGGGGATGAAAAGTTCTTTTTATAAATCGGACAGTAATGTCTACACAATGACGGACTCAGATAAGTCCACACTTTTCAAAAACATTAGAATTAAATTGTCTCATTTTCCATCAACAGTAACGTTATGAGCTGGATTGAAGCTATTTTGGATGAAAAAACCGAAATTTAGTTAGTATCATCAATAAAACAAAAAAATTAGGAAGATAGATTGTATGATATCAATGTTATTTGAAATGTTTGGACCTAATCAGAGCGAAATGACTAAAAAAAGGTCTTTATCAATTATATGCAGTTCTAATAATACTGTAGGATTTTTACCTATTGTCCTTAATAAAATATACAATAAGATTGAAAATGAATAAATCTTACAATAGTGTATTAGTCGAAAAACTTGACTTAAAAACTGTTTTATTGCTGTTTTCAAGAAGTATTTTATAAATTTTGGGTTGTCAAGTAATGATTGCTTCGAAGATACTACGTTTATAGTATATACTGCAGTTACATACGAGATTTATCCATAGGTGGGCAAGTTAATGCAAAACGTTAGCTTCGTTAACCACTGGTCCGTTAACAAACTTCACACCTCCGTTAACGTTAATCCGTTATTTTCAGCTTTAATCAACGGAAGTTAACAAAGTCCGTTAATTCGTTAACATTTTGCGTATAATTTGCATTTTTTCTTATTCACTCGCTTCTAGAACATGTATTGACGCTGTTAAGCTGATTGTAAGGAAATATTTATTGCTATGGTGGTCTTTTTGTGTTTTGGAAGTTACATTTTACAGTCTATCTAATTTCAACGTAAAAATAAGTTCAAATGCACTAACGAAGCTGCGATCGGAAAATCTTTGGAAATTGCGATCAGCGATAATTAATAGACGTATGAGGCTGCAGCTTATTATTTGCCACAAAAAAGAGCTCCTTTCTTCACTTCTATAAAACTCGAGCTAATACGCAACAAGTGTTACCAGCGCAACTTGGTTTGTACCGGTACGATGAATGAATGGTACAAGATATTAACCATAAAAACCTTAACGGAAGTTAATAGAACTTAACGGAAGTCAATATAGTCCGTTGACAGAACTTAATGGAAGTTAATTTAGTCCGTTAACATGAAAAAACTTTTTAACGGATTAACGAGTTAATGAAAAAGTTAGCTTCGTTATTAACGGATTAACGGACTTGTGCCCACCTATGGATTTATCCAACTGTTTTACAGTAGTTATCATTAAAAATATAGCACGTAATTGTAAAGCAGTTACAAATAATAGCCAAAAAAAGTCATCTTTGGGTATGATGTGGTCAAAATTCAACATATTCGTATCAAGACTGCTTTTAAATGAATGACAAAAAGTCAGCCTCAATCAACTATGGGCGATGCAGTGTCAACTTTTCAAAGTCTTTTCTACGTTGCTCAAGAACTAACTCTTGAATCTGAAGGCTGCATCAGCAGCCCTACTCCCTCAAATTTAGCTGGTAAGTTGCGTTTCTGATTAAATCAATTGTGCTGATTTGACTCCATTATGTTCCACTTTAAAGCGCAAGATCCAGGTATTATAAAGATTATTGCTTTTTTGTTTCTTTGCTAATTCTTGTTTTCTTCAAAAATAATGCTATTGCGGCATTACGCGTTTTAATTGCGCTTTCATCTAGTCTTTTTTATTCTTGACCACCACAACAATTGCAAATACATGGTAACAAAATAATAACACGTATAGTCAGGAAAAGAAAGTAGCGACACAACGTCAAACGTTAAAACATGCAGAGGATATCGAAGATAAAAAAAAGCGATTTTTGTTTGCATGGTTGCTACACCTGTCACACCAGTTTTATGTACGATGTATAGGCCTAATCAATCACACTCATCAACATACACATGCAGGCACACTAAACGTAAGTAAAACTAACGGCTGGAGTAGGTGATCGAATAATTGATGAAGAGGAAAGAGAGAAGCAGTGACCAGTAGGGCAATGACTAAAGTTTTTTTTGCAGAATTTTGAATTGCCTGCTATGGCATGAGATGAGTTTTTTATTATGTATGAAGAATTTCAAAACAATTTTTGAAAATTTTTCAAAAAGTTTCCCCACCAATCCAATTTTCTGACCCCACTTGCCCAAAATTTTGGGTTTTTTGGTTTGTGGTGCACAACAGCGACAATTTGCAAGCTTAAACGCCTTTTAGGTGTTTGGGCCTTATAACTACACACAGTTTGAAAAAAATTTGAACGGAATTGAGCAATAGGTTCAAAAGTTATGAGCAATAAAGTGCTAAACTTGTGAAATGCTGCCTCTAGCGGCAGAAATGCAAAAAGTACTACAATTGGCTTATTATAGTGTGAAATTGATGTCAAATTTTATTTTAATGGTTAGGAAACAATTAAAGCAAGCATTTCAGCAAAATTTTTGTCATTTAAAAGCAATATAAATGATTTTTTGTGCTTAGGTTGACATATTTTTAACTTGTTAAAGCTTATGATAGTTTCAAATTTCAATTTTGAGTAGTAAAACTCTTAACGTTGTCCTATTTTTGATTGTGTCATTGCAATCGTGTTCACAAAAGTTTACTGCAGAAAACTAAAACCATCGATCATTTTTCAAATTTGTGCACAAAGGTACTTCAAACACCTTCACACTATCAAGGATATTAAGGCAGATTGTTGTGAACTACAGTACTACATTGTTTTTCTTCCTCACAAAAACACCATCATAAACTATACCCAATCTTCAATGCTAGTAGGTAATCTAATCAAAAGCATCAAGTTTCCTTTTTTGGAAAGTACAACAACGATTTTTAATATTTGAAGTACGCAGATTAGCAAGTAGATCCACATCTAAGCGAAGTTGAGCAACATCACTCTAAATTTGTTCTCCTTCTTCTCTTGAAAATTCATTCAAAATACGCTGCAGCACGCAATCAAAAGCAAAAAAAAGAAATTTAAATTTCGTCACTAGCAGACCTTAAAAACACTTACTTTAGCCTAGCATTTAGTTAAATTTTAGCACAAAAAAAAGCATTAAAAAGTGACAATTTTTGCCGAGCGACTGAGTTTTTACAAAAATATCGTTGCATATAGAACCACA
Organism: Trididemnum nubilum; assembly: GCA_963965965.1. Taxonomy (NCBI): domain Eukaryota; kingdom Metazoa; phylum Chordata; class Ascidiacea; order Aplousobranchia; family Didemnidae; genus Trididemnum; species Trididemnum nubilum. The sequence goes on along the minus strand of OZ014483.1, from coordinate 28,794,973 downwards.
CTTACAACTCTTCAAGAAAACTGTATTGTACGATGAGCTTTCTTTTGAATGATGTTAACAATCATGATAATTCTTTTAGCTTGGGATGACGAAGGGATTACTCTCAAGCTGCATTCACACGGGCGACTTTTAGCAAGGTGCCTAGCCAGGAATTTGCAATGAGAGGGGGTGTTCAGAGGAGTGAAACCAAACTTAAACAATTTATATTTGGAATTGGAACGTTTTTTTGCCCGAAATTAGGTGAAAAAAGCCTTCACTTGGATTTGGTCCAGTTTTTTGCTCAAAGTTAGGAGCAGACCAAAAAAAAGGTCTTCGCCCAGGTTGGGATCGAGTTTTGCGACCGAATTCTCTTCAAGTCCAGAGTCAAAGTAGTCACATTCTCATTGCTAAAGCCAATGGGGGGGATATTTTCGCTTTTAGTGCAAAAATTGGTCTCAAAAAGTAATAAAAACAGTGTATTTTGCATACTTTGCATGCCAATGAGTAGGCCAAATCCCCCGCCCCATTTGGCTACGCTACTGCTTTCAGCTGTTAGAATCGGCATTTTGCCTTTTAATTCTTGCTCAATTGCTCTTGTTTCTTTCTTTATCGATTTGAGAAAGAAAAAAGGCAAAATGCCGATTCTCGCAGCTAAAAGTCGCCCGTGTGAATGCAGCTTCAGATATATTCTACTCAAGGCCGTAGCCAAAGGGGAGCCGGCTGGGCCAAGACCCTTCCTGAAAATGCTTTAGCCTCCTTGGCAATGGCGCAACTAGTGGTTTTAGTCAAAGGGAGCAAGCTTCACCATGTATTTGCAGCATTTTTCTATTAAATTTGGTTGAGAAAACAAAACTTTTTTACCGTAAATTTTATGCTTTTTTTTTCTGCCAGATAATGGTGAAAACCAAACCAAAGAACGTCTTCACCAAAAACTTAATACTTTTATTCGTATCATTTTTGTTTTTAGGTGAAGACTTTTCCCATTTTTGTCGTTTGCTTTTTTGCAGAAATTTGTTGCACCTGGGGGCCCATGTCTATGGGAGCCTCTGTGGAGTAAAAAAAAAATCTTTAACAAATAAAGTTTTAACAAAAATTTGCAGAATTTTTATTCTTTTTCGTAACTCCGCATGTAAAATAAAGCTACGAATACCAATTATATGTTGCAACCCCCCTTTAATAATGAACCCTGAGGTTTGTCGCTAGCCACGTGTCTGAACCCAAGCGGTCGTCTTTTTAAAGCAATCCGCCGTCAACACCAATTGCTATTGTTTAGCATGTATGATTACGTTTAATTTAAATTTTAAAAATATTTCAAGTTTATTTTTCAACATCTCATTATTAGAACAGTGATGTTTTCGTCTATAGTCACAACAATTCATGAAATACTTGCTTTAAACAAATTATACCATGAAAAATAGAATTTGACATCAATTTCACACTATAATAAGCCAATTATAGTACTTTTTGCATTTCTGCCGCTAGAGGCAGCATTTCACAAGTATAGCACTTTATTGCTCATAACTTTTGAACCTATTGCTCAATTCCGTTCAAATTTTTTTCAAACTGTGTGTAGTTATAAGGCCCAAACACCTAAAAGGCGTTTAAGCTTGCAAATTGTCGCTGTTGTGCACCACAAACCAAAAAACCCAAAATTTTGGGCAAGTGGGGTCAGAAAATTGGATTGGTGGGGAAACTTTTTGAAAAATTTTCAAAAATTGTTTTGAAATTCTTCATACATAATAAAAAACTCATCCAATACTATAGCAGGCTAATTTTTTTTTCTGTAGTCATTACCCTAGTGACCAGTGCAAGGCCAGGCACGATTACGTAGGTGGTCAACGGGTGGTGCTACCGGCCCAAAAACTATGTTTAGCTCAACGGAGCAAGGTGAGGAAAGAAAAACCACCCTGAAAATGAAACCTCATCGGGACCGGAAAGCCTTTCAATTAGTAGCTGGCCATAGTATTAACATAATAACAATTTTGTAATGGATACATAAGCATCAAACTAATTATGCACAACATACAGCAATACAAGTCACACCATCCACATTGCTTCTAAATAAATAGCTGGTACAAAGTACCATAACTTATGATTGCTCCATTATCTCTGTAAAGCAAAGATCAGAGGTGGAGTCGAAAAAACTCGGCTCGAGGCCAAGGACACAAAAAAATCCGAGGCCAAGGCCAAGGACAGCCCTTCCGAGGACAGACCCTCCCGAGGCCAAGGCCAAGGACCAAAAACACAGGCGCAAGTGTTTTCCAAAAAAAAGGCCTTCAAATTTTTTTTTCAGGCGATTTCCAAAAGAGGAAACCAAAAAAGATCTTCGCAAATTTTCCGCGAGGTTTCTGCCGTTTTCCTACATAATTTTAAAAATAAACAAATCCCTAGAATTTTGGGAACCGATGCAAATGCACATCACACTATATGGCGATCCTGCGACATAAACCCTAATAGAGAGGATCTGCTAGCGTATTGTGTTAGTGAAGATCTGAATTTCTGTAATGTAGGTAGTAAACCAACATTTAGAAGTAAAACGCGTGAAGAGGTTCTGGACTTAACATTAGTGAACCGGTATGTGTATGACCGAGTAGTTGGCTGGCATGTTAGCAACGTGCTATCATTCTCGGATCACATGTATATTAGGTTTCAGGTTAAAAGCACAATCCAAAAACAGCCTAAAATGTTTTGAAATGTTCGTCGCACGTGCTGAAATAAGTATGTAGACGAATTCGAACAAAAATTAAATGAATGAATTTTACCACCAGTACCAATACCTTCCTCGAAAGAAGACATTAATGTGCTGGCAAACAAGGTTCATTCAGTAATAACTAAATCATATTAAGCTGCTTGCCCTATGCGAAAGTCGCTTCGTAAGAAGAATAACATTGGGTGGAATTCTGAGCTAAGAAGCCTTCGAAAAGAGGCTCGCCGAGCTTGGAGAAAAACCATCAAAACAAAGCAAGAAAAAGATTGGGAGGCTCAAAAGCTCTCCCTATCCTACTTCAAAAAAGCTGTCAGAAGGCAAAGCGCGATTCATGGCATGGCTTTGTAGAGAGCTTGTATAGCCAACTACTCGGCTGGTTTATAATTATTCGAAGGAATGAAACGGTGCGTGTTAGCAACGTAATTAAACACAACAGAGAACTCACAAAGTCTCCCCTAGAAACTCTAAACTATCTGCTCGATATCTTGCGGGCTAGTCGATTACGGTAGAGCTAGGGTTCTTAAATTCTAGCAAAAACTCGATGAAAGCAGATAGAAAAGTTCGTTCTCATGCTGTTTTTATTCTTCATGTCGACTTCGTCGACTTTTTATCAAAACTAAGCATGATGTAATCAATTTTGGAAAAGCACATGAGCGCAGTCAGGCGTGGAATTTATATTGGTAAAAAGAAAGGGACAAGGGAGAATAACCTGACCGCGCGTTTACGAATGATTGACTGCAGATGCCCACAATCTTATAACTGGGTAGCCAGCAGACAGAAAATCATTTAAACAGGTAGGATTTAGAGGGTAATCCATTCATGAGACCTAAAGACACTGAAATGATTGCAAACATATGTTCATTCGAGCGAATGGAAGCAGCTATTAACGAATTTCAACCATTCAAAGCTCCAGAGCCAGACGGGCTCTATTCTGTACTGTTACAGAAAGGTTGGAATCAACTGAAAGGATATTACCATGCCTTTTTTCAGGCATGCCTGAGACACAGCAATGTGCCATCGGTCTGGAAAGAAGGCACCGATATATTTCTCCCCAAACCCGGAAAGGAAAGCTATTTTGAAGCTAAATCCTTCCGTATGATCACTTTGACTTTTTTCCAACTGAAATGGTTGGAAAGACTAATTCTGTATCATATTACCGAAGGTAATAACGTGCAGGCAAAGCTTTTTGCATCGCAGCACAGATTTCGCGCAGGAGTTTTTACGGAAAGTGCTTTGCATGAATTTGTGCACCGTGTAGAGTATTGACATGTTAGAAAAAAGCCGACATTGCTGCAAATGCCAGCTGACCAAATAAAGAAAACAAAGGTATTTGAGAGAAATTTTGAATGCCAAATTGTGGATAAAAAGAATGCTATCAGATCTGAAAGCGTTCTAAATCAGAACATTGTCAAAGTTTACACTGATAGCTCGAAACTAGATGTGAGAGTAGGTGCTGGTTTTTATGCAGAATACCCAAACAGCTCCTCAATACAAGCGTTTTTCCATCTTGGAATACACAGCACTGCGTTCCAGGCAGATGTCCCTGGTATTTCAGAAGAGGCGAAGAACCTGCTTTTGGAAAAAATTTACAATCAAAGTATTGTTGTGCTGGTGGATAGTCAGGCAGCTATTCTTACGAGTTAGAGTGCACTGTAACATCAGTTACAGTGTTCAGCTGCTTTAGAAACCTAAATCAGTTGGGTAAACAAAACCACGTTAGCATTGACTGGATTCCTGGTTATGCAGGGGTACATGGTAACGAAGTGGTTGACTATCTCGCCAAATCAGGATCTAGATCAAAAATGCATGGTCCTGAACCTTATATTACAGTCCCGTATGCCAGTTGTGTAAGCACGGTTAATGACTGATCCACAGATAGATGGAAATTTATGTAGAATAAACGAAAAGACTGCTTGAGGATGAAGTAGTCTGTAGGTTGGACGTCCTCATGACTAACAACACATCTCCTTAATCTTAAGAGACCTCAATTAAATAGAATAGTGCAAGTTTTAACTGGGAATTGCAGTCTACAGCGGCACAAGAAAACTATAGGTTGCGCTGAGTCTTTTCTGTGTCCAGAAAGAAGCCTAGAGGACGAAATACCACATGATCATGTTGGCAGGACGAAATACCACATGATCATGCAAGCTTTACCAAGATATTTGTGTTAAATATTTTGGAATCACCAAAAGCGTACTGTTCACGATGTGGTAACAAAACGTAACATTAACAAACTGGCCACGTACTTAAAGGAAACTTTAAGGCTATCTGAATTCGACTAGTAACAAACAAAACTACAGCAACTTAGCAACTACAGTTGCAATGGCCCAAATGAGGCTTTCGGCATGTGTAGGTAGACCTTACCTAACGGTAGCAGAACCGCTAGCACCGCTGCCAAGTAATAGTCATAATATTACATAATTTTAACGGTTCAAAAAATAGCCTTGTCCTCGAGCCGAGGACAGGGCTATTTTGGAGGACTTGAGGCTTCGAAGCCAAAGACAAGGACTTGACCTTAAAGCCTATACTATCCTAATTCCATAATTTCCAATTTTTGCTATTTGCAGCCATCTTCAATTATCGGTATCACAGATCAGCACGTAGGCCTAACTTTCTTGATGCAGTGTTAGCATCTTAAAGTTTACACTCGATAATGTTAAAAAATTACAAACTAGCAACTGAAAAATACTTACCAACGGCTGACGCTGCAAAACACCAAGCCACAACCCTAAGTTAACATAACAAAGATTTACAAAATGATTTCTTGTCCGGTGGTAAATTTGTTCTGCTTCAGTATTTCTCAAATTAATTGAAATTTGTTGGGGTCCGATATCAAATTTTTTTTTCAATTTAATAAAATACATACACAAGACCAAAAGTACTTGTAGTTGGAAACAAAAATCATGAAAAAGCTATACAATATGAATGTACGGATTCAATATTGTTTTAATCTTTTCAAGTAAAATTGCGATAAACGTTATATGCTTACATAGTATAGGCTAGCGGTGCTGCAAACTTTGCATTGTTAAATAAAACTTACTCTAAAAATATTGAACAAATTGTCTTGCATCTTGCAATTCGATAACCATATAATAAACTTTCGCTAAACTACTCAAAGACTGTTTTAAATGATCTGGGCCAGATCTGGCACAAACGAAAAAATTATTGACGAATTGAAGCACCTCAAAACACTTCTGGACCAGATATGGCAAGAAATGATAAAAATTCTACTTTCATAAACGGTCTGGCAAAGATCTAGGCCAGATCTGCAAAGAATGATTTAAGTGCGTGCCAGAGCATGCCCGATATAATCCAGCTCTGAACCAGATGATATTGCTATCTGGGTGACCGGCTTGATGCAGCGTCGAATTTGAAACGTGGTAAGAAATGGTAGATGTTGGAGCTAATCTGTCCATTTTCTTTGCATTTCTGAAGGGATGTCATTGCCCTAATCCAACTTTAGCTCGTAGAGGTCTTGCAACAACACTTTCATAGGTTGAACGCAAATTACCTCTGTGGGTCATAGGTTTGCCACTTAGTTTCATCGTGAAACAAAGCTTATCAATTTCTACTTTCCATCGTAACCCAGGTGATAGCTCATTTGATAGAGGATCACGTGACAAACTTCAATCCTTGAGTTTCCTGAATCATTCTTATGGAGGATTAAGTCAATCACTTTACGACTGTTGCTGGTCCATTTAGTCATTTTGAAACCAAAAGCGCTCAACAATTTGCTGATATCATGCTATAAAGCCGGGGCTTCTTTTTCGTTGGGGGTTGATGTTAAGCAATCATCGACGTAAAAAATTTTTATGGTGTCAAGTGCAGCTGCGCTGGTCCATGTCTGTTTGTTTGACAGCAAAGTTTGCATGGCTCATAGAAATATCCGTTCCGAAAAACAAACACATATCCTTCTAAGATTGTATGTCAATTTCCGGAGAGCTATCTTTCCACCACAAAAAAAAGCGCAGTGGGTCTCGATGGTTTGGAAGTACTTGGACGTGCTGGTGGAACATATCCTTGATGTCGCCTCTGATCCCGATTCCAATTCCCCTTACTTGGAAAATCGTTACTTGAACGATGCAATGTTTGTATATGTAAGGACTCAATAATAACATCTAACCTGTGAAGTTTTAGACCAGTACTTTCCATGATGAATGCTGTAACCGATGTGATACCTCTAGTTTATGATAACATGCATTCCTTGGTTAGTTCTCATTACAATGTTATGTCAGTGGTAAATTGTCCTCTATGAGTGCTACGTTTTTCGGTTAGTTTAATCAATTCAATTGCCCGTTAGTTTCGCCAAACCATTTTCTATATGTACCGTTCCAGATTCACTTCTCAGCCTCCTGGCTTGGTTGATAACAGGGATTAAGTTTTATGTTCGTATTAATGATTAAGCTACCCGTAGCTATTTGAGTGACTTGTCTATGTTTTTAAATTGAATATGGTTTAAGAATAAACCGAAACGTTTCTAATTTAAATATGCTTCAGAAATAAACTTTTGGCTCTAATTTTTCTGATCTAACTTGAAACTGCTTTTTGAATTTTGTAACAAGTCAAGGACGGCTTTGATGTCGTCAACTGTCTCTTTAATTACAAAATTTTCGATAATTTTTCGCAGTACCAACATAATGCTTCAAAATAATCAAATTAACACTAGAATTACGGGGATTTTTGTATACCTTCGTTTACGGAGGTGTCGTTTTCGACACTGATGCACGTAAAGTAAAACATAAGCTGCAATATCGCAAAGTTTAAGTGTTTATCTGTGCGTTCTTGTTTAGATTAAGTTTGCTGTGGAATATTTAATTTTTAACTCTGAATTCTCGTATTCAATGCATCGTAGTTCGATTCCGAGGGCTTTTTAAATAGTACAAAAATAATAACAAAGTCAAATGACAGGTGTTTTATTCTAAAAATATTGCATTGCTAAGTTACAGTAATTTCAATTGCACACGAGAAAAGCAATATTTGCACTTGACAAATGTTACTTTCGATCCGGTAACGGAGAAAGTTTCACAACTTGGCTTTATGCAACTCAAGCGCAAACAACTTGCATTGCTGTAACTTTTACCGTGACATTTTTTTCTTTTGCGATCTGCTTAGGCGGCAGAAACAGCGACAGCAGAAGTAAATGTACCGGTTTTTATTGATTCCGGCTCATTACGTAAATTTTTCATCAACTGAAAAATACACTGCGGGCGACTAGTGCGATTTCCGGTACATTTTACAAACAATATTTTTGCATTTATTGCTGCTATATCAAAAATATTTCCCCATAGAGAAAGGAGCCAACGTCTTGAAGCAGATCGTGCTGTGTAGAGACGATTCATCTGGTCGAGACAGTCAACACCAACCTTATTTTTGATACAGAATAATATAACATTTGGCTTTTGTTTACGAGAATCAGTGTACACATCAGGCGAGGTATATATAGTTGATAGAAGACATGCAGACTTGTAGCGTTTTGGTTGGTATTTGGCAAACAAAGCGTTGCTTCTATCATGCCACGTAAAGCAACTACGCTAGATTTTGTCTGAAAGTGGTTGCATCATTTGAAAGAACAACTCACGGCGATTTTTTTTCATTGTTCCTAAATCGATATTTTGTTCCGTGCAAGTTTTTAAGCCACTGGTAATGAAGTAAAAAAGTTATCACAAGTGATGTTGTAACCTTTTCTTCTTATGTTATCTGGGCGCTTTAGCATCACAGATTCCACCAAAGGAGTTCCTCCTCGCTTTTCTCGTTCTTGAGCCCTACATACAGTGTGAAATTAGCAGCACATTCGTTTCGACGTCTGCCAATACCCAGAATTTAATCCCGTATTTGTCCGGCTTCTTTTGCATGAACGTGATGAACGGGCAGCGAGATTTTACAGGCATTAGTTGCTTATCTATTGTAAGGGAAAATTTGCAGTTGTATTTTGCTTTACACATAGATGAAAACGTTTCAAATACTTCACGAATTGGCACAAATCTATCTGCGCTACGTCCAGTCCTCTGTCTATTTGCTTATCATGAATTCTCAAATATTTAAGAATTTTTAGAAACCGGTCTCGTGGCATCGTTTTTGAAAAAACAGAAATTCCATATGTTTTTTGTAGAGAAACCATACAAAATTATTTTTTTCATACAGACCTTTACCGTACTGAAGGGCAATGAAAGCTTCTAATTCAATTAGAGTCAGGGAAAAGTTGGTATCTTCTTTTCTGTGAGCCTCTTCAGTTTTGTATTTCACAATACAGCGAAGAATAACTTCAAAAATAAAGTGCTTCCATGCATCATATGGTGTAGAAATAGACTGCGAAACTTGTCTGAGGACACCAATCGCACCTGTATATACTGTACATTGTGGGCAGGAGTTCTTCCAACGACTAAAGTTGGACTATTTTTCCAAATTGTCTTGTCCTTTCCTAAATGTGTTGAAGCACCATTAACATTTGATCCAACAGAAGAATTGGAAATATCTGAATCCGAATTGCTGGATTCGCTACTTTCAAAGCTGTCCGAGCTGCTGCTTAGCAGACGCCTATCTTGTCTTTGTCTAGCAGCATGAACAACTGATACAAAACAAATCCAATCATAAACTCATAATTAGACTTTTAAACAAAAGTGAGCAAACAGAAACCAGAAAAAAAAGTGCATTTGGTGAGCTTCAGAACTTTTCGCAAGCAGAAATGCTACAGGGTCGAAAATGACACCTCCGTAAACAACAGAGTGTGAGAGTTAAGACTTCTACAGTAATTAATATTAACAAACATTTTGTAATAAAATTTTATGGATGGTTGTAGTAAAAAATTTTAGGAAAAGTTGAAAAAAATTTACACCCTCTAAAGCAAATATCTGGAGATGCAACGAAATAAAAATATCTTGGTGTCGAAAACAACACCTCCGTAATTCTAATGTTAACTATTTCTTCAAAGTTCTACTAACAAATATAAATTTAACATAAATATTAGTTCTATGGCTGGTTCAAACAACTCTGCAATTTGAGTTTATTCTATTCGCTAGTTCAAGAACTAATTCTACTCTGGTTAACAGCCTAAGACGTACTGTTTCGGAATCGACATTCGCCTTTCATTTCTCGTTGGTATAGCTAGGACTACAGGTATGAACGTGAGCGTAGAAAGGCAAGGAATCGCAAATTAGCCAGATTATATCACAATTTTTTTTCCCGAAAATATTAAGTAATCACAATACTGCAAGAAATAATTATTCTGTAAATAGTTCAATTTAACATAATTTCCAATAGCATGCCTTAGACAGCTGTTTTGATAACGGATAACAGAAGTTTATTTGTCTTCACTCGCGTCGAACATAAAAAAAAGAGTTAAGGTTTTGACATGCAAATTATGTACATTGCACTGAAATGAAACTTGGGAGGCCGCAAAGGGACCTTCTCGGTCTTCAAGTCAAGCAGCCACCCGATTTACATTTTAACGATTTAATAGAAAACAGACGGATAGAAGTTCGTGACCAGGTTGGATGCTGACCAATTTATTGCAAATATTCAAGACAAAATGGATTTATTCTTTTAGATTAGCTTGCCTTAAATTGGATTTCAATTTTGTTTTAAAGCGTGACGTGGGCAGATTTCGAATTTCTACTGGAATTGAAAATGCGAAAAAAGGAAAAGCCCCACAAGAGAGCAACAATTTCAAAAATCTTCAGCTGCAAGGGGATCGGTAGTTTGTCCAATCCGCCCAATCTCAGGACTCTTCAGTAAAGCCAGCGAGACCAAAAGTACAAATGAAGCATGTTTTGGCAAAAGTTGATAAGTCGCATTTCGCTGTTTCGAGTAAATCGCGATTAAAGTTTTTTATTTCCATTTGGCCCTGTTGTCAAGTGCGACATATTAAGCAATTTATAACCAAAAATTGATTGAAAATTGCAATAATTTTTTTCTCAGGGATATTAGTTTTAGTAAAAAAATTGAAATCTATGAAAAACTCATTTTTTGAAAAATGTCATTTATCAACTTTTGCAACAACGTGCTTCAAATATCACCAGTGATAAAAATCTTCAAAACATACATTTTTACAAATTTATCAATGAATAAATAAATTCTTTACGGCTTATGTTTATTCTTACATAAATCTTTACCCATCAATTTTTGCCCAAATATCTAAAGGTTAGCTGTAAAATCTTGACCCAATAAAACTAAAGCTATTAATTAAATCTTTACCGAATGAAACTATATGCTATAAATCAAATCTTTACCGACTAATGTACAAATCTTATTTTACATCTCCTAGAAGAACGATAGACAAGCTAACTCTCTACTTTCCTCACAGCTCGCCTTGAATGGCTACGTCTCCAGTAGGCTGAAAGGCTCAAAACTAGTGCAAAAATTCAGAACTAGAGCTAAAACCAGGCTAACAATTTTTAGAAATGTAACGCAATCAATATCCTCTGATCTCCTTGTAGCGCGTCTAAAATGGTTACGTCTTCAATAGGGCCGAGAACGCTCAAAACTAGGACCAGATATTAACAGCCTAAAACATACTGTTTAGGAACCAACATTAGTATTTTATTTCTAGCATGTTTTAGGCTGTTAATTTAAGGTTTGGTTGTGCCTATAAGACTTTGGATGCTGTCTATAGATTCACTGGCCAACAAAAAAATTTTGGCATATAAGGTAAGAGCGGTGTTAGGGTATATTGGGAGCGCTGAGTTTGAAAATGACCTTATTTTTTTCAGATTGGCTCTAGTTTTTGAGATATTTTAATATTTAGGTTTATTTTATACCGCTGGTGACTACTTTTAAATGTACATTGTATAAGGCTGGTCAATGAACAATATGTTAGTTTAGGGTAACTGATAGATATATGCCTGGAAAGAATGGCTACTGAGCCAATGCTGGCAAACCTCTTAATTTGAGGGATAAAAAAAGCATACTATGTAGTAAACATACTGCAATCAACATCACTAAAAATATAAATACTTGTATTGGTCCATTATTTGCAAAACAAGCACGTCACATTGGCTTGCAAGTCCAATTCCATTTTAACTGTTCATCTGAAGGAAAGTTCGCTTGTACGATTTCCGCCTATGGCTTTGTTCGGTACAATCCCGGATCAAAGACCAGCAATAATCCGCCATCATGTGAACGTCCCAACGACCTTGATATCTTTCTTCCATTGTCCTAATGTCTTGATGGAACCTCTCCCCTTGTTCCTCGCTAACATCGCCAAGATTGCCTGGGAAATAGTCTAGATGGCTGAATAGATAGTGAAGTTTTATGCTCATCCTTGCGCCAAGAGCTTGAAAGTTCTGAAGCATCACATCCACAAGGATCCGGTAGTTGGAAGATTTTGTGTTACCTAGAAACTCTCGTATCACTGAGACATATGAGCACCAGGTAGCCCTTTCGACTACTGTCATACGAGCAGTGAAGGTTTGATCTTGCATTAGTTTTCGAATTTGGGGTCCATCAAAAATACCTCCTTTAAGCTTTTCTATGCTGAGGCCGGGAAAGGTTTGGGCGATGTAATTAAAACAATCGCCATCTTTATCAAGAGTCTTCACGAATTGTTTCATCAGACCCAGCTTTATGTGTAGTGGTGGCAGAATAATGCGATCACGATTTACAAGTGGCTCATTGATGATGTTTTCATCTCCGACTGCAAGATCTTGTCGTGATGGCCAATCCTTCTTTACCCAGTGCTGATCAGCAGCGCGACTATCCCAGTAACAGAGAAAGCAAGGGTGTTTGGTGTATCCCCCTTGCTGTCCTAGAAAAAAATTGACCATTTTAAAGTCTACACAAAGGGCCCAGTTGTGCTCACTGTAACGCAGTTTTTCCAAACACATCTTCACATTTTGATAGTGTTCGTTAAGAACCACGGAATGTCCGATCGGAACACATGCAAACATGTTACCATTGTGAAGTAACACACATTTCAAACTACGTTTGGAGCTGTCGATAAACAATCTCCAATCATCTGGATTGTACTCTGGAAGACCCATTTTTGAAAGAAGGCCTTGGATGTCGTTACAATAAACAAAGTTATCTTCCATAGTAAAAAAACGGATCAACATGTCATCCCTGTTACGGTAAAATGTAATTTTAATTTCCGAACCTAGTATGCCATGTTCATCAAGACGAGATGCCAAAATCTCAGAAGATTCCTTAGATAGGCCGAGATCACGAATTAGATCATTCAGTTGTCCTTGACTAAACGGTTTTGGCTTTGAACTGGGCGAAGATTCTACACCACCCATGCTGGAGGAGCTACTGATGCTACTGTCTCCAGTATCAGTATCATCCATTGCCTCCAGCATTTCATCTGCAGCAGTGAGTGCAGGCAAGGAAGTGAAAGCAGGAACTGGAACTTCAGCACAATGTGGTATGGGTCGTCGAGTAGACTCAATATCAGGGTAATACCAGTCTTTCTTCTTTCGCTGATTCCATCCAGACATGTTCACTATACAAAAATAACAATCGTCATGGTGATTTTTAGGTTCACGCCATACCATAGGAACCTCAAACCGCATCGAATTGACTTTGCCTTGGGTCCAAAGCGCAGCGTTTCAGTACAATGTTTGCACACTTTGTGAGGTGCCCAAGGCTTGTCTTGGTCCCCTAACTTCATGCCAAAGTAGACTTCATAAGCTCTCTTTGTAAAGTCTCTCACGTTAAATCTGCACTTTGCCATCATGTAATCACCACAAATGTAGCAAAATGCGTCTGGATTGTTTCGGCACTGCCTTCTCTTAATACTCATCTTTACTTGTCACGTAAAAATTTACAGCTTAATTCAATAAAGTGTAACTCAAGTTTCCTGCAATAAAATACAAAGCAACCCTTTCAAGTTTTTTGCCAAAAAAACTTTAAATTCACAAGATCTAGCACATTAGCTAACTGAGTGATGCCTGCGCTTTTCACAATGTACTTCTGTACTACCTTCTAGGCTTAATCATAGCTGTTTTATTGCACAGGGGAGGGCAAATGTATTAAATCTGATACTCTTTGAAGAAATGATACTGAACTGTTTGAAGAAATGTGAACGTACTAAGAGAAACATTTAATAGGGAATCGTAAATGTTACATAAGTCGTAATTGTACTGATATTAGCTGTTAGCAATGCTCTAAACGACATCAGACTTTCAGTTTCATGAATCATCAATATTCCCATCAAACAAAATTAACCGAATTAGCAAGGATTCAACGTCGTCAGGCATTGAATCAGCGTAAAATCGGAGATTTTGTGCTGTTCTTCTTACAGGGTTATGACTTAATCTTCCTTTATCGATATACATATAACTTGCATGGAGTAAATGGGCACTAAACTTTGAATGGGAAACCAGTAACATTACAAGAAAGGTGCTTTGTGTGCTTCAGAATGCACTATGCTCTAGCAAATATATAAAAATATAAAAAGTAAAATATCTCAAAAAATAGAGCCAATTCGGCAAAACTAAGTGCATTTTCGGACTTAGCACCCCTGATTTACCCTACAAACGATCCAACATCTTCTGCCTTTTGAAAAGATTTTTTTTGTTGGCCTGTGTTATCATTAATTTTCTCAGTACGTTCTTCTTAATAAATTGTCATTGTTGCGTCATTGCACATACGGTACTACCACAGTATAAAGATATATCAGTACGTTCACTCGATTGTGACGTGTGTCTGCATTTTTTGAGAGCCAAGCAAAGCTTTGGAATCAAATAATGTCATAATAGTGACATCATGAGCGGTTTCGAATTATACCAAATGAAAGCAAATGCTCTGAAAATTGATGAAATTTGTCTCCACCTTACGGAGTTAAGTCCTTCGCCATTTTCTAAGGCCCTAAATGTAGAAGAGCAGCATTTTTTACCACTGTCATGCACCTGACTTAACGTGACGTAGTTTTTGTTGTGCTTTTTGTATCAAAACAAAATTGGTACCAATAAATCCGTTCAAGCTCGGGCTTTCATTCGCTCCATTTGTTACCTCACTTGTGTATGACGTCACAAAGTCACAAGCGTAAAAACAACCCAAACTTGGAAGTTTTCGTTCTTTTGGTAGCGTTAGTTATGGGGGGTTTTGCTCGTGTTTGACACCCAACAGTTTTCATTTACCCGAAACTTGCTTTTCTGCGATTTTCATTTCAATTGTTTAAGGATTTACGAAAATATCGTTGGTAGTTTGCATGACATGGTAAAGAAATAACGATAAATACGGCATCACTAATATAGCATTTGTGCTTTAACTGATATAATTTGATTGTCACGTCATTGTCATTAGTCAGTGACTTGATTGATGTGTTTTAGGCCCAAACAAGCATCTTTCGGCTTCATAGAAATAACTGTACAATTTTGATTATTTTATTTCTCAAGTTTGAAGATTCCATCGCTTGTATTTTGTTGTAGCGTGCTTCGATAATCCTATAAAATTGAAAGTATACAATTAAAACCAACTTTGGAGTCAAAAATGCCCCTTTTTTTTGAAGAATAGATTCAACACAGCTGTTCAAAAATTCACTATTATCTGTTCACACAAGCAGTGTTGCGATACAGCTACAGAGCTCCGCAATATTTCCGAAAGAAAGACGATGCTATTTTGGACTAAAACACATCAATCAAGTCACTGACTAATGACAATGACG
>OZ014483.1:28701864-28779489 GCA_963965965.1 Trididemnum nubilum | reverse complement strand
TGACTAATGACAATGACGTGACAATCAAATTATATCAGTTAAAGCACAAATGCTATATTAATGATTCCGTATTTATCGTTATTTCTTTACCTTGTCATGCAAACTACCAACGATATTTTCGTAAATCCTTAAACAATTGAAATGAAAATCGCAGAAAAGCAAGTTTCGGGTAAATGAAAACTGTTGGGTGTCAAACACGAGCAAAACCCCCCATAACTAAAGCTACCAAAAGAACGAAAACTTCCAAGTTTGGGTTGTTTTTACGCTTGTGACTTTGTGGCGTCATACACAAGTGAGGTAATAAATGGAGCGAATGAAAGCCCGAGCTTGAACGGATTTATTGGTACCAATTTTGTTTTGATACAAAAAGCACAACAAAAACTACGTCACGTTAAGTCAGGTGCATGACAGTGGTAAAAAATGCTGCTCTTCTACATTTAGGGCCTTAGAAAATGGCGAAGGACTTAACTCCGTAAGGTGGAGACAAATTTCATCAATTTTCAGAGCATTTGCTTTCATTTGGTATAATTCGAAACCGCTCATGATGTCACTATTATGACATTATTTGATTCCAAAGCTTTGCTTGGCTCTCAAAAAATGCAGACACACGTCACAATGGTTTTTGCTTTGATTGAACGTACTGATATATCTTTATACTACGGTATTACTGCGAGTCACTGATTCTAGTTTTGAGCCGTCTCGGCCCTGTTGAAGACGTAGCCATTTTAGACGAGCAACGAGGAGATCAGAGGATATTGATTGCGTTACATATCCAAAGGTTTTTAGACTAGTTTTAGCTCTAGTTCTGAATTTTTGCACTAATTTTGAGCCGTTCGGCTTGCTTGAGACCTAGCCATTCAAGGAAAGCTATGAGGAGGGTAGAGAGTTAGCTTGCCAATCGTTCTTCTAGGAGATGTAAAATAAGATTTGTACATTAGTCGGTAAAGATTTGATTTATAGCATATACAGTAGTTTCATTTGGTAGAGATTTAATTAATAGCTTTAGTTTCACTGGGTCAAGATTTTTCAGTTAAGATTTACTAATTTTGGCTAAAATTGACTGATTGATGGTGGGTAAAGATTTACGTAGTATACACATAATCGGTAAAGATTTATTCATTCATTGATAAATTGATGAAGATGTATGTTTTGAAAAATTTATCACTGGTAATACTTGCCCTTTTGGCCTCGCTGGCTTCACTGAAAAGCCCTGAGATTTGGCGAAACAGCTGTCTAAGGCATGCTGTTGGAAATTATTTTGAATTGAACTATTACAGTATAATTATCTCATGTCGTATTGTGATTACTTAATATATTTTTGGGGAAAAAAATGTGTTTTGATTTGGCTAATTTGCAATTACTTGCCTTTTTACGCTCATGTTCATATCTGTAGTCCTAGCTATATTGACGAGGAATAAAAGACGAATGTCGATTCCGAAGCAGTACGTCTTAGGCTGTTAATCAAGGGTTTGATTGCGCCTATAAGACTCTGGATACTGTCTAGGCAAGGGGTCTGCAACCTGCGGCTCTTTGGTCCTTAAGTCACAGCTCTAGGTAACTATTATAAAATAATAGATAATTTACTTTTAAATGTAAAACTATTTTAATTTAATTGCTGCTGTAGCGAGTGCTAAATTAAATTTGTGATCTATTTGCTCTGCTCAGGAGCGCAATCAATGACTGAGGCTAAGGGAGGTTTAGTCCCCTGTCTTAGCCAAGTCACCAAAAACATTTATCCACAAATACAAATGTTTAAAGATATTTCGAACTTGATCTGTATGTACAAAAGGCGAGACTGAAGAGGCTGGATAATTTATTCTTTTGTATGTTTTTCAGGTTTAGCACTTCAGTGCTTTCAAATGGCTTTACAATTGTGCAAAATTTCATGCAAATGGCGCTAAAATGGCTCGTTTTTTCCGAAAAAAATCGCAAAAATCGCCCAGCGGCTGGCCGCTTGGCCCCCAAACCCCCGTTAATGATATGCTTGAGTTGCACCAATTTGCTCAGAACTTTGCTTAAATGAGATATTTTTCGAACAAAAATATTCTAACTGCTGGTTCAAGCCCCCCCGTTAGCAAAATTCTGGTTGGGCTCCTGATTCTGCTGTTTTAGTTCATGTTTTATCTTTAAGAGTTAGCTCGTCAGAAGGCCGATCTTTCTCAGGGTCACATTTGGAGTAAAATTGAAAACATTTTAAAACCGACCCAATTGATTTTCGAAAAATGAAATGCTCTTTTTCAAACTTATACTCCTAGAAAACCTGTCGATATTTTGATCCACATACGTATGGAGGCAACTTTTCCCAAACGTGAACTACATTAGAAACAGATAACGCAGACGTCTCACAGACGGCAGCTTACAATCATGTGAGAAGATAACAGCCTACAGCCTTCATGAGCAGATGCTTTGAACTGAGATGCAAGAGCAAAAATCACATTAAGAGTGATTATATTAACAGCTGCTTTTATAATTGCGACACATGACAGCTTTTCTTTCATTAAAACCTTAAGAATAAAAATAATGCACAGTTTGTTTTTCTTTAACTGTAGAAATAGTTTTGCAGCTCGAAGGATTTTTATTTTATCGAATATCGGTTAAAATGGCTCTTTAAATGCACAAGGTTGCCGACCCCTAATCTAGGTTTATTAGCTTATTATTAATTTTTTCAGTACATTGTTCTTAATAAATTGTCATTGTTGAGTCACTGTGCATATAGTACTGCGAGTCACTGGTTCTAGTTTTGAGCCGTCTCGGCCCTGTTGGAGACGTAGCCATTTTAGGCAATCTACGAGGAGAGCAGAAGGTATTGATTGCGTTTTATTTTTAAAGATTCTTAGCTTAATTTAGCTCTAGTTCTGAATTTTGGTCTAGTTTTAACTCTACTCTAAGCCTTCAATAGGCTGTCTCTATACTGAGCAGTTAAATCTTTGTCTGCACGCGCAGTTTCAAAACAACAAAAAACGCTTGTTTTTACTATGGAGCCAGTTTGTATACCCTAATTTGTGCGATGTTTTTTGCATATTTGATTAAATAATCACTTTAATTAAATGTACAAAAATAAATATGCAAAATTTTTTGAATATTTATTACACCATAATTTGTGCAACGTTTTTAGCATATTTAATTAAATAGTCATTTTAATTAAATGTACAAGAATATATGCCGCAGAATACACCCTTGCAAAAACAAAACTACAAAAAATTGCGACACAAAAGTTTTTTGCTCAAGATATTTTTGACACAAAAATTGTTGTTGCAAAAATAAATTCACAAAAATATTTGTGGTTTTATTTTTGCCACATCATTTTTTGCATCAAAATTTTTTGCATTACGATTGTTTGTGTCACAAATATGTGTACATTTATTTTTGATAGTAAAGAAACAACACACGCCGAAATAAATGTGCAAAATTTTGAGACACAAAAAATGTTGATGCAAAATTTCTTGTCGCAAAAAAAACAAGTGCAAAAATAAATCGTCAAAAATATTTGGCTATTTAGTTCATGTCCATAATGATAAAGAGTTGGAATTATGCGGGCGGGAAGGTACGTGTGAATGAACCTTCATATCCCAGCCCAACGAGAGGTCTCATAAGCAGACTAGTACCTTACTTTAGGCTGCCGTACAACCCGAAGCTTACGTCTTGAAGTTCCAGTTTTATACCTTGCCGGTATCTTCCCACCCGCATAATTCCAACCCTTTATCATTATGGATATGAACTAAATAGCCAAATATTTTTGACGATTTATTTTTACATGTGTTTTTTTTTGCGTCACAAAATTTTGCACCTTTATTTCGGCGTGTGTTGTTTCTTTGCTACCAAAAATAAATGAACACATATTTGTGATACAAACAATTGTAATGCAAAAAATTTTGATGCAAAAAATGATGTGGCAAAAATAAAACCACAAATATTTTTGTGAATTTATTTTTGCAACAACAATTTTTATGTCAAAAATTTTTGAGCAAAAAACTTTTGTGTAACAATTTTTTGTCGTTTTGTTTTTGCAAGGGTGTATTCTGCGGCACATATTTTTGTATATTTGATTAAAATCACTATTTGATTAAATATGCAAAAAAACGTTGCGCAAATTGTAGGTAATAAATATTCAAAAATGTTTGCATATTTATTTTTGCACATGTTTTTTTTGATATTTATTTTTGTACATTTAATTAAAATGATTATTTAGTTAAATATGCAAAAAAAATTGCACAAATTAGGGTATACATATGGCTACCCATATTTTACTTCAAATAATTAGCTGTTTTAAAGTCGGAGTTCAAAAACCAGAGTTCGAATAAACGAAAAGAAAATTCGAAACCAAATTCTGCTGCGTTCGAATAAAAAGCACATTTTCAAATATGAACAAATTTTTGACTAAATACATATTTTTGGCTTTAATACCTCAATAATTACAGTAGTAGTTAGAGTAGAATTACATATTTTACAAACAAAAGATAAAAACAATTAAGCCCAAAACTTTGTTTTACTGTTAGCGGGATTCTAAAGGTTAGCTTGTTCAAATAGATTATTTTGAATAAGTTAAATCCCTGTAAGTACCGCTTAAAGTGAAACAAAGTTTTGGGTTTTTAATGCTGTTATCTATAGTGTGCACAATATAAAATTATTTACAACAAGATGCTGTAGCTTTTTTGAAAATTAAATCCAAGGTTTTTGTTTTTGTGATTAGAAAACATTGGTTCGAGTGCTGATCAAGCCTCTGCTAGCAGATGCGCTGACAATGCACAACTGGGAGGTTCGCGAAACACATTCGCAGCTCCTGTTGATCAGAGCCAGAACAAGATAGAGATTGGTCATAGTGCGAACATTGCAAAAGTTAATCAAATTGGAACGAGAAACATTGGTGAGTAGAAAAATAATTCATATCCTTTACTGAAACAAAATTGTTGCAAAGCATAATGATTTTTTGGTTCTTTCGCTGCTGCAACGTATCAATGTAGGTACAATCAACTCCAAGCTGGTAGAACTTCATGTTTCAGTTCATTAGACAGTGGATATTTTTTAGGAGGTCACGTAGCAACTATTTTTGACAACCACGTGGCCGGTTTGGTGCCAGTCCGTGACATATTTGTTTACTGGATGCTGATTTCGATGCTCTTAATAATCATAATCCGCATCAAGGTTTATAAAAAATAATCAAAAAAGACAAATTTTGTTAAAAGTGCAAAAATTAACGTGTTAAAAACTTTGTAGAAAAAAATCTTTCCAAAAATAAAGCCTGGAACCAGTATTGGGGTTTAGGTGAAGAATAAGTTCGTATAACTTAACGTTGTGCATCAATATTTACTATCTCGTTAAGAGCTGATCGTCAAAAAATTCTAGTTCCTACAGTCATAGGTGGGCACTAGTCCGTTAATCGTTAATCCGTTATTTACAAAGCTAACTTTTTCATTAATTCGTTAATCCGATAAAAAGCTTTTTAATGCTACGGACTAAATTAACTTCCGTTAAGTTTTGTTAACTTCCTTTAAGAGTTTTATCGTTAGTATCTTGCACCATTCATTCATTGTACTGGGACAAACCAGTTTGCACTGGTAACACTTGTTGTGTATTAGCACAAATTTTGTAAAAGAAAAAGCGAAGAAAGGAGCTCTTTTTTGTGGCAAATGATAAGCTGCAACGTCATATGTCTATTAAATATCTCAATTTGCAATTTCCAAAGATTTTCTGATTGCAGCTCCGTTAGAACATTATTTGAACTTATTTTTATCTTGAAATTAGATTAGACTGTAAAATGCAACTTCCAAACGCAAAAAAAACACCATAGCAACAAATTTTTTCTTACAATCAGCTCAACAGCGTCAATACGTGATCTAGAAGCGAGTGAATAAAAAGAACTGTAAATTACACGAAAAATATTAACGAATTAACGGACTTCATTCACTTCCGTTAATTAAAGCTGAAAATAATGGATTAACCTTTGACGAAAGTGTGAAATATGTTAAAAGGCTATTGGTTAACGAAGCAAACATTTTGCATTAACTTGCCCACCTATGCCTAGAGTACTTAAAATTGATACGTAATACGAAAAATTTGTCGACTCCTTTACAGTAATCAATACTCACAAATACCAGAATCAATAGCAATAGATAGTACATTAGCGCCTCTAATGAACAATATGAAAACAAATACTAATTAATGTCTCAAGGTAGAACTCCAGCACAAGGGCGCAGACAAACGACTTAAAGCATAAGCGATAGGGCTGACCCTTTTTTGGGCATTTTGGAATTTCAACTTGCCTAAGTGTTAGATTTTTGCCTTTGGCCAAAAAAATGGGAAACCCATTTTTTTTTCGAAGCGGATTCCATTTACCTACTGCCTCTGGGGCTTTTTTGAATCGCGCTCCCCAAAATATACCAATATCAACGGAAATAGAACCATTAGTGCTAGATATGCAATGTTGGTACTCATATTTATTGCTTTTTAAAGAGGAAGACATCTACAACCTTGAAAGTTGCATCGAAATTACTTTAAGTTTTCTAAATTTTTTGTAATTTGTTACTTAAAAGAAAAAATAAAACATTTTAGTATGTATTGTCAAGTCAAAAGTCGGTCATTTTAAGAAAGCAATGAACTGCAGCAATAATCACACTTACTCAAATGCATATGGAGATTCTACTGGTTTTAGGTACTTGGTAAAAAGCGGGCACTTGAAATAAGTAAATGACGATGCTGTGTTATTTGATATGTGAAATAAAAACTTGGCCAAAAAAAAAATTTTTTTTGCTTCATTTTTATTAGTTTTATCAGTAGAATGGTTTTAGGAGTTTAATTGATGTGATGTTCGAATTATGGCTTTTGCTTTGGCAATATAAAAGAATGCCTGAATGCATATTTTGTGTAATATCTGACATGATTGTAATTGCATTTAAATAAACAAAGATATAATCCAAGAAGTTTCTGTAATTTTAGATTTACTTTAAAAATTACTCTCTCTCTAACAAACTTCTTCTTCTTCTTTCTTCATTGCCCGCTTTTCCGTGAGGGTTGCGGGGGCAGCTGGTCGAGATTAAGCCACCACACTTCCCGGTCTTCCATCACATCCATCAAGTACCAAGCGATTTCATCCAAGAGTCTCAATGTTATTGGTCCATCGTTTTAATCGTCCAGCTGGTCTTCTCCCATTTGCTTGGGCAAGTAAAGCATGTTGATTTCTACCAGTATCCCTAGCTAAGTTTAAACCCACTTCATATTAGGTCTTGTCTTTCGCCATAGTTTATTGGTTAAATTTTCAAGAATGCACCAAGGCTATTAATGTCAGCACAGAAATTGACATGATCAATATAGCCAACTTTGTGGTAATTTAGTCAGCAAATCCTACTCTGCTAATTCTAGCACCATAAAAAAACAGATTATAATTCATATAAATACGGTCTCCCATATCACTAATCAACTGATTTTGGTACTTTACGGTGTAATTTTGCTCTAACTTTCTATGCTTGTTCGATTTTTTTTCCAGATGTTTAATTTTTTTTCCAATCTCCTGATATAAGCTTAGATCGCAAAATTGAAATGTATATTTAGTTGCAATTCTGTAGATGAAAAAAGAGGCACAGCATGAGATGTTAGGTGGTATGAGGTTCCAGACCACAGTCACAATTACTTTTTTTGTCTTCTGACAATTATTGTTTTTGTGCTGTGGTCTGCTTTTTGTTTTCTTTAAATGCATAGATGGGCTAATTAATGCAAAACGTTAGCTTCGTTAACCACTAGTCCGTTAACAAACTTCACACCTCCGTTAACGTTACTCCGTTATTTTCAGCTTAAATTAACGGAACTTAATAAAGTCCCTTAATCCGTTAACATTTTGCGTGTTATTTAAATTTCGTTTTATTCACTCGCTTCTAGAACACGTATTGACGCTGTTAAGCTGATTGTAAGGAAATATTTATTGCTATGGTAGTCTTTTTGTGTTTTAGAAGTTATATTTTACAGTCTATCTAATTTCAAGATAAAAACAAGTTCAAATGCACAACGAAGCTGCGATCGGAAAATCTTTGGAAATTGTGAACAGCGATAATTAATAGACCTATGAAGCTGCAGGTTATTATTTGCCACAAAAAAGAGCTCCTTTCTTCGCTCTCTTCTATAAAACTCGTGCTTATATGCAACAAGTGTTACCAGTGCAAACTGGTTTGTACCGGTACGATGAATGAATGGTGCAAGATATTAACCATAAAAACCTTAACGGAAGTTAACAGAACTTAACGGAAGTTACTTTAGTCCGTCAACAACACTTAACGGAAGCTAATTTAGTCCGTTAAGATGAAAAAACTTTTTAACGGATTAACGAGTTAATGAAAAAGTTAGCTTCGTTGTTAACGGATTAACGATTAACGGACTTGTGCCCACCTATGCTTAAATGTAGTATTTGCTAAAATGTACTATATGTTTGAATCTTGAAATTTACAAATTTAATTGGCTTTACCATTGTTTCTATTTAATTATCAACCTTAAGTAAAGTGGCAACTGACTTTGACCCTATGGTCTTTTCGTTGTCTCCCAACCATTTGTATTTACATGTGGTGTGTTTAAAAATCTGGAGTAAATAAATAAATCTGAATCTAAATTTGTTCAGTTGACCCCATTTTGCCATGTTTTGTTGCAACACTCAAACAGGGTAATCTCTGAATTCTGACTGCTGGAAATTCAGTGTGTTCAGCATTAACAATGCTGTTTTCCATGTAATTTGGATGGTGATTGTATCGTTATTTTATGAGGGGGGAGCAGCAGGCGGTTGATTATGTCAACTTATATAGTAGCTTTGTCACTTGCTGCTCAAATTGTATAATGAGAGGGCTGGTTCTGCACACTACCATATTATTTGTATTTCCTTCATACCATTCAAAAAAAAATCTGATATAACCTGAGCTTCCAATAACTAATTGTGCAATAAGCACAAAATAAGCAAATTTCTGCAAATGGGAAATGAAATGTGAAGTTCTAAACAAGAAGTTGTCAAATAGCTGGTCAATAATGACAGGTTTAAAAACATCTTTGTAACTTTTGGGAGGAAATAAACTATGGTTTAATCACTTTTAAAAAATCGCAAAAAGACTGCTCAAATGCCCAACTATCCTTGCCCAACTCAGAAATCGAAAAAATACAGTGGTGTGCATTTGAGTAAGTGTGATTATTGCTGCAGTACATCGTTTTTTTAAAATAACCGACTTTTGACTTGACAATACATACTAAAATGTTTTATTTTTTCTTTTAAGTAACAAATTACAAAAAATTTAGAAAATTTAAAGTAATTTCGATGCAACTTTCAAGGTTGTAGATGTCTTCCTCTTTAAAAAGCAATAAATATGAGTACCAACATTGCATATCTAGCACTAATGGTTCTATTTCCGTTGATATTGGTATATTTTGGGGAGCGCGATTCAAAAAAGCCTCAAGGGTCCGCTTTGAAAAAAATGGATTTCCAATTTTTTTGGCCAAAGGCAAAAATCTAACACTTAGGCAAGTTGAAATTCCAAAATGCCCCAAAAAGAGTCAGCCCTAATAATCAATAACAGTAGTGTACCTCCGCCGTCTAACGAACAAAACAATTCATGTCTAATTTAAGGTAAAAACCCGACAAAAAAATGCTAACAAATGAGCAAGGAAATTTAGTGAGTACAGAAACAATAGGAATAGCATGAGCAAAGAATAACATGAGGAATAATATAGGAATAACATGATAGGAATAACATGAGCAAAGGAATAACATGATAGGAATACAATAGGAATAACATGAGCAAAGAAATTTAGTGAGTACAGAAACATTGGGAATAGAGCCACCAAACAAACAAAAAATAGTTTATGTCTAAAAGGCCAAGCCCAGCACAAGGGCGCAGACAACTGGAGCAAACAACTGGCACAGACCAGAGCGCAGACAACTGTCGAAGCATGGGATTTTTTCAACAAAAGTTGTTTTTTTCTTGTCGAATTTGTTGACGCTAGATTTGTAAAGTTTATTAATTGTAAATAACGTCACTAGGATTAGATTAGAAAGAAGAAAATACTTAGAATAGGGAAACCGGAAAGGAGAAATGGTAATTTAAAAAAGTTTACCCGAATAAGGTAGCTTTTAAATATGTTTTGGACTGAAATAAAGGGAAAATGAGTTTTCAATTCGATATCTCAGGTTGCTTAACACTATAAAAAATTTCTTCTAATAGCGTTAGAATGGCTAGCTTTGCATGAAATTTCAAAAGTTGACCAACTGTGGGAAGCTTTGCACTCAGATTTAGTTCATGAAGCGTTTGAGATGCTCGCAGCACGTTGGTTTTTGTTGTTGCATACTGTGCATATTTCGGCATAGAAAAAATGATAGTTTTATTTAAAGCCCCTTCCTTAAAAAATCGTAAAAATGATTGTGTGTAAGACACCATGATTGTGTTTGCTAATAATAAAGAAATCTTCAATACAAATCAATAAATTTTACTTTTTGGCCAACATAAACCGAAGTTTAATTCTACCGAATTAACCCTATTTGTACCGGGGGAGGCGGATGCAAATTGTCCCCCCCTCTTAGACATTTTAATATAGCTTCTAAACTAAACAAAAGTTTTGCTTTGATGCATCCTGACTTTGAATCAAATTTAATAACACACATTTTTAGAAAGTTTGGAGTCAACCGGATTACCGGAAGTGACGTCATTTTTGCCTTTGTCAGAGGCACCTAAGGAGTTTCATACAGTTTTCAGCTCAATGCATGCTTATTACGGTGGAGTGAAACAATTTTTTGCTTTTCTTTTGAAACATAATAGTAATAAAAAGTTGCTCCGAAGCAATAGTTTTAAAATGGTACAAAAATTAATCAAAAATTTTAAAGTCTTCAGATGCTCCCAAAGCTGTAAAATTGATTTTTGCTGATTTTTTTCGAAATTTTGCATTTACGGAAATCGTAATACACGCCCTTGCCTCGTTCGGTTTTTGCAAGCAATCACCTTTAAAATCCTTTTTGCGATTTTTATTAGCAACAAAAAATTTTCATTCGTAAATCGAAGGCTTTCAGGTGTACAAAAAAACATCGGAAATTGGTGATTTTTTCTATATTTTGCATTAATTTCAGTTAAAATTTAAGAATACAACAAAATAGCAATTTTTTTGCAACAAGAGTGTTTCCATACTAAGCTTCAAAACGATGCTTTAAAAAACCTTACTACCTTAAATCTAACTAAACACTGAGGTCCGTTCTACTACACATGACATAAAATTGTGATCGTAAAAAAAGGTATTTTTAGTTTATTTCAAATCAAACCTCACCAAACTACAACTAAAAAAATTAGGAAAAGTTTACCGAGTTTTTTAAAAAGACTGACGTTTTTAAGCCACGCGCAATCTATTAATAATTTTTTGATTACACCTCTTTTTGTGACACCACAAAAACACCATTGTTTCATCAGTGCAATATCCCTGGTTTTAAGCAGATTTCAAAGCATAAGCAAGATGATTGGGACTGTACTACCACTAAATGATTTACTTTTAGGCTTATATGTTGTAATACTGTACTCTTTAAATGACTACTAAAAAAGAAAAGTATTGATACTGATTGTCGAGTGTTTAATAAAAAATGGGAAGAACAGTATTTTTGTGGAAGCCGGTAAGAGTACAACTTGTTGTGTGGTATGCAACGAAAGTGTTGCTGTTTTGAAGTAATATAATCTTTGTTGGCACAATACAGTGCCGCAACCAGGAGACGCTGGCCAAATCACGTAGAACATTTAACCTAAAATGCAAGCATTTGACTTGCAAAATACAAGCATTTGACTTGCATTGACCTTTAAGTAAGTTGGGGAGGGGACTGAACAAATTTAATTCTTTCAAAAACCGGTTACTTTTGAATTTTAGTAATTTAGTTCTTTCAAGTGGCTTTAAAAACGTGTAAAATGTGTTCCAAATGGCGCTAAATTGACAATTTTTCCGAAAAATTAAAAAAATTGTCAAGCGGAAAAGGATCCGACCCCAGACCTCTTTGCGTGATATAGTTTAGCTGCACCAGTTTGTTGAGCAAGTTGCCTGATACACTTTTTGAACAAACTCTGTTGCTTTTTGGTTTAAGTCTCACTTCCTGCTCGGCAAACATCTGTTAACATATTGAAATCGCACGACTTGGCGTGTCTTTGGCTTTGTTTTTGTTGTGTAATAGAAATTCCCTTGTTAAAATCGTTTGGTCTTAGTTCGTTGATGATTTATTGCTTGCTGAATTTGTATATATCTTTTTCGAAAGGGAGCCTACAAGTTTTGTGTTTGCCATAGTCATGGGTAGCTTGTAAAATGTTGTTTTCATAGCATTAAACCATCACAAATTGGCACAGCATGAACCAAATTTGAAAAAGGTGTAAAATGTTTTTTCAGAGAGCACCAGTGCTGGGCACTGCAAGTTTTTTTTTAAGTTCGCTGTCTGCAAATCCGCAACCGAATTTCAATTTTCTTAATCCGCAACCGCTAGTCCGCAATTGACGTTTAAAAGCTTAGTCCGCAACCGCAAATCCGCAACGACGTTTCAGAATTCTTGAATCTGCAACCGCAAGTCCGCAACTTCGTATTTCTTGAAGTCCGCAACCGCAAGTCCACAACTTTTTATGAACCGATTAGAAGAGTTTTGCAATCACCATGTCCCAAACCGATCTGGTCAGAGTTGATTAGCATACATAAGTCAAAAGTTGTGACTTGTGGGAAGTATAGCAAGCGTATGATGGATACATTACACGCAATAAAAGGAATTATTCACGATCATTGATTGTAGTAAATGTACCACAGCATGACTTGCTATTTAGCTGCTTTTTCGGATGGCAAACTTTAGAATTGCCCAGTCCCTCTTACTTTCATGTCCAACTCAAAACAGATTTAAACGCTTGTAATTTTGGTTAAAGTTTTTAAGTGACTTGGCTAAGCGAAGTTGCAGCCCCCAGCCCTCGTGGTTGCGCTACTGCTTATACAGTACGTGCCTAAAGTGCATGGAAGCATAGTGCACAACCCCCTGCCGAACCCTTAAAAATGCTACAATGAAGCTAGGGATTCGGAGATCAAAAGCCATTGGATTACAATGAGAAGCCATCAAATAGCAAAGCATAATCTGCATTTCCGCTTGCAACAATACGTTCTAAGAAAACAATTTTTTTTCGAGGCAGGAAAAGGCAAAGCTAGTAGAAGGCAAAAAACATTCATATCACTAATCGTATTACTAAACTTTAAGTCCCTAGTTTTAATAAACACTGTAGGAACGAGATAACCACACGCTACCAGCTGTGCCTTCGCCAGACCAAACGAAGTGAGAGGGCCCTAGCCGAAAATGGGGAGACACTATAAAATGGACTGAACTTTTGCACATAAAAACTGATATTTTAAAGCTACAGTTTTGTATTCATCGTTGAAAAAAGATACATATATGCCCGGCAGCGTTTAGTGGCTCGTTTCGCATGCGGCCCGTATAATCGCTTGAAAAATATATATGCAGGAGTGACTGCGAACAGAAGGGCAACCAGGGTTTTGTTAAGAAAGAGGGGGCTTGAACCAAAAGTAAATGTTTTTTGCACAAAAATTGTCTAATTTAGGTCCCGTGCTGAACAAACCGTTGCGACTCAAGCGTGTTACAGAGGGGACTGAGCCCCCAGCTGCTGGGTGATTTTTGCAATTTTGCGGCAAAAATAGCAATTTTAACGCCATTCAAATCACATTTCGCACGTTTTAAAACCATATCAATAATTACAGTAAATTGCTAAAAATCAGAATTCATTGAAAGGTTGAAATTGTCTAGTCTCTTGAGCCCCAATATACTTCAGGTCAAGTCCAAAACACGTTTAAACGCTTCTTCTTTTTTTGATTATATTTTCTAAATGACTTGGCTAAAGGGGGCTGATGACCCCTTAGCCCCTTCGCCCTGGTTTCGCCACTGACTGCGATCTAAAATAAATCTTGACTTTGCTGTAAAAAAAAACAGCTGGTGTTTTAAAGAAATGTTTCCACGTATTATTTCAGGTTATAATCACTAACGAAATACCGGTAACGCTTCGGTAGGCATACATCCCTATTCCGTGACACATCCGTAAAGGCGTGTTAATAAGACGAATAATTGGGTCACATTTATTTCCAGCAGTTGGTGGCCAGCAATTGTGCAAACAATTGAGAAAATTTCAAACGAGAATTATGTTTGAAAATTAACCCTTTTTCCATTATTGCCTGTTGCCTTGTCGTTACGTGATGCTCTAAAAAAGCATTCCGAGTGAAAAAAAAAAGCATTCTGAGCCAAATCAATACCAATTAACTAAAATTTTCTAGACCAAAATTTACGCTATTGATTATACTAACACTATGCTAGACTGTACTAAAAAAACTGCTTCGAGGTTGCACTATAGAAACGGAAACATTCGCACGTTAACATTTTACATAACCAACTTACGACACAGCTAACTTGGTACACTAAACTACAAAAATTTGAGACACCATATCACTCGTGCTGTCGAAGACTATCTAATTTGAGCACTATATGCAGACTTAAAGATTATGAGATTAAAGGTCTAAAGACAATACAGTCAAAATTGCCACAAAGGCAGTTGTAGAAGATTCTTAAAACAAGCACAAAAGGGGGTTCTAAAATGTTCTAAAAAATTAACCAACTATTTACATAAAAGATGAGAACGTGGCATGATTCGTTTCTCACGTTACTAAACAGCATGTCAACCAAAGGAAAGCGATTAAGTCGAAAAGCAGACTTAGTATTTATGTAAGCCTGAACTCAAAAAACTTGATATTTTTGCCTAACTTGGACTCGAAAAAATTTAATTGATTTCTCATGTTTAACTGGGTAAAAACATGAATATTTTACGAAAATAGAAAGGAATTTCAATATTTGTATAAAACTTGCGAAATTGCGGACTAAAATTAAAAATTGTCCGCAATCGCAAGTCCGCAATTTAAACTGCTGAAGTCCGCAAGCCCGCATGTCCGCAACTTTTTTCGTTAGTCCGCAATTGCGGATTTGCGGACTTGCGGACTAACTTGCGGACTTGCCCAGCTCTGAAGAGCACAATGTCTTGTAGTGCGTTACAGCTGGAAAAAAGCTATTCTAGCAACTTAATAGTGATTTCCATCACAAACTTGCCATACTACCGCTGGCTTTGTTATTTACATTTTACAGTAATGCGCTCAATTCAAATCAATAAAAAACCTGAATACTTGTTTATCTGATTGCAATTCGCATCCGGCGCACAGCCGTTAAACTCGCAGTTATCCGCCCATCAGAGAAAAAAGTTTGGTGATCTCTGTTTTAAACAATAAGTCGGTAGGTCCGACGCACAGTCTTCCCATTGTGCAAGCTGCCAATTGGTTGAAATAAATTTTTACGAGAACGTCACAAAAAACGTGAAAAATTTTTACGTACAGTATTTCATGATCTTCTCTTAAAAATATGGTGAGAAACTTACATGTTACAGTGTCAGCTTCCAACATTTTCTGCTGGAAAATATGTTTTTGATGGCAAGAAATATTTCACCATAGTATGAAAAAAGATTAAACCGATGGCAAGTTAGACCAATTATCACTATAAAAGAATACATTTCACTTCTTTTTGAGCCACGCTCTACTTATTTTACTCACGTTGCTTCAAAAATGATTCTAGTGAAATGGCAAGAAAAGAATTACCCAAAGAACTGAAATCTAAATCGATAGTACTGCATCATGATCAAGTATTAAGATGCGATGGAACAGCAGTAAATACTGAAGCGAAAAAAGAGCAATCCAAATATTAGAAACTAGCTCTTATTTTAACCAATTAAAAGCTTGCACAATGGGAAGGCAAAGCCCCTGGGCGTACCGACTTATCGTTTAAAATAATTTTTTGATTTTTTACACTATCACAATTTTATGTCATGTGTAATAGAACGGACCTCAGTGATTAGTTACATTTAAGGTAGTAAGGTTTTTTAAAGCATCGTTTTGAAGCTTAGTATGGAAACACTCTTATTGCAAAAAAATTGCTATTTTGTTGTATTCTTAAATTTTAACTGAAATTAATGCAAAATATAGAAAAAAATCACCAATTTCCGATGTTTTTTTGTACACCTGAAAGCCTTCGATTTACGAATGAAAATTTTTGTTGCTAATAAAAATCGCAAAAAGGATTTTAAAGGTGATTGCTTGCAAAAACCGAACGAGGCAAGGGCGTGTATTACGATTTCCGTAAATGCAAAATTTCGAAAAAAATCAGCAAAAATCAATTTTACAGCTTTGGGAGCATCTGAAGACTTTAAAATTTTTGATTAATTTTTGTACCATTTTAAAACTATTGCTTCGGAGCAACTTTTTATTACTATTATGTTTCAAAAGAAAAGCAAAAAATTGTTTCACTCCACCCTATAGCTTATCAACACACTAATTTTATTCATTCTACTGCGCCTTCATTGTCGATGCTTATCTTTAGCTGAAATAGAATATTTTAGTTATTGATGAATAAATTGCATCATCATTACGTCATTGATGCCATCATAATTAAGCACTTTGTTTTTTCTGCTGTTTCTCGAAATAAATTGCGTTTGCATAAAAAAATATTCATTGTCACTATCTGTTAAATGATACAATGAAAATAATACTGCAGTATTCTAAAATTTTGTGGACGATGGCATATCTTGGTCACGAAAAAATACAAATAATAATCAATGCATTATATTTAAAATGACGTCATCATTCTTGTGACGTCATTATGCATGTGACGTCATCATCTGTGGTAACTTTATCAGAGATGTCTTTGAAATAACAAAAGTTCAAACTGAAAATAATATTTAGCAACATTTGAAAAATTTGCATGCTCTTATGAGGATTTACTGGTTTTGATGATGTCATTATCGTTTTCGTGCCGTCACAACCTCAAAATATTTTATTTAAAAATTTTAACAAAAAATAGCTTCAACAAGCAAAAAATTTTACTTCTATCACTTACCAAACTGTTTTTAGATAGTAGGGGCAAATTTCCCCCCTCCCCCCAGGTACTAATACAGTGTGCAAATAGCCCGATACAAATCGGGTTAAAGGAGAAGAACCAATAAAAGTTTACTTAATTTAATACAAAGCTTTATATTGTAGATGTGCAGTTTCCGCGATAAAAATATTTCATGTAATTTATAAGTAACTGTGCGGTCCACTATTAATAACTCAAGAAAAAGTGTAATGCGGCCCACTCTTTAAAAACTTTGAGAGCTTCTAGTCTAGCAAATATTTCACGTCATAAAATTTATTTGAATTTATGAACCAATGCTGCGACGCATAGTAGTAGCAATTCTTTCAGCAAAATCGTTTATTCAGCACCGCAACTGCTTTGAAGACGTTCCAATCCTAAGCAAATTAGTGCTGTTGAATTGACTAGAATTGGGTAGGATGCATAGATTGTAACTTCTCAACAAGGCTGCTAAAAAAATAGTAAATTCCTAGTGGCATCTTCTGCTCTAAGATTCTTTAACGAAGCAACCGTTTTTTCTTTGCACCAGCATTCAAAATGATACTTTACAGTATATAATTGAACCATACGCGAAGCCTGTTTTAGATTGGATGAGCCACATTGAACACACTGTTGTTGTTGAAGTAAGAAATCTAAAAAATCCATGAAAATCTCACACCCCTTTTTGATTCAATTATCGAGTATTGTTTATCCTTAATTTCGTGACTGAATAATTATTCCACCTGCCCGCCAAAAGTAAGATGCGACAAACGGGTGCCCGTCTGCGATGGCCATTTGCGTGGTAATGGAGCGCCGACTCTTTGAGTGTGGTGGAAATGGCCTATTTTGTTCTTGCTGGTTTTGCAGCCCATCTGGAGCTCTATTGAGTAGTTATCTGCTGCACAATGCTCTTATTCACAAAAAAATCTGGGGAGCTTCAAACCATCATATTAACTATCTATCCGCTGAAAAAGTGTGCTTTCAAGGTAGTCGATTTGCCTTCGAGCGGATCACTTTCGCGGTATGCTTTTATACGGAAGTATTTACCAGGAATGTTTTGCAAACAAGGTCGAGGATTAATCAGAAACTAAAATACTTTAATTATAGAGCAAGTTAATTGAGTTTAACTTTATTTTTTCAGACCAAAGTGTAAATGTATCAGGTGTGAGTACCGTAAACGTCATTTTGCCCCATGCTAATTCGCCAATCAACACGTCTCCTGACAATCCGCCTAGTAACTCGCACCCAGGTAATCTGACAAGTAACATAATTCTTTGCAATCAATTAAGTAACTTGAAATTAGAAAATTGTTGATAATCATTCTTCTGAAACAGTGCTCGATAATATACAAAGTAAAATCCGAGCAAAATGTAACTACAAAATCACAGTAAAAGGTTAAAAGCACAACAGTCTGTTTCGTCCTAAGTACTCGTCAGGTGCTACTGCAATTTTGTTCAAAAAGATTTTTTTCGAACAAGACAGTAGTAGCACCTCACGAGTCCTTAAGACGAAACAGACTGTTGTGTTTTTAACCTTTTACTGTGATTTTATAATTATATATAAGTTGAAATTATTTGACTTTGAAGGATATAAAAAATTTAAAGTCCTATTGAACGCCATACAATTAGAAGAGTTGCAACGCTTTTATTTTTGGTTGAAAACAAAAGACTTCAATATTTGGGAGTTTTTTTTTTTTTTAAACAAAACAAAATAAAATAAACAAAAAATAATACAAAAAAAGATCCAGGAAAGGAAATTGAGAATGCTTTCGTAAGTTGACATAAAAGCTTCAGCACATTTTTTTTTCGTTAATTCTGATTTAGATCCAACTGAAACTGAAATCCTTACTCTGAAACTAACCCCCAGAATAGCTCTAAAACACATTCTCTAAAGTCGAATTTTGACCAGTACAAAAGGAAATCTAAAATGCGCGAATGAATGTTTGTCATTTTTGTTTTACTCTCTTCATCTTAAAATTTTGTAAAATGGTCACTTTTTTAAAACATTTGAACTCGCTAACCTGTTAAAGTAGCCACTACGCTTTGCTTTATCTCAAATTCTAGGTCTTACACAGCTGGTTGCTAGTCAATAGCCAAACCAAATCGGTTACCTACAACACACTAGCTAGCCAATGACGCAATCTAGCGTAAAACGCATTTTTATTGAAATTAACGTACTATGACACACAGGCTGGAAACATCGGAACGCAAAAGAAGCAGCTATTTTACCGATCCAAAATTTGCAAGGTTTTTTGTAACATAGCATATTTTTGGTGTGACTCGATCAACTATATGCTAGCATCAAAGCTAAAATCCTTTCATTGAAAGTGTATTTCGCTAATATTTTTTGTGGTTAGACAATGGTTCAAATTATGCTACTCATTTTTTTGAAAATATACACGTAATTTTTTTTTTCTGCACATTGATTACGCAAATTTGTCCTAAATGTCATGATTTCCTTTATGTAAGCCTAGCCATTGCAAAAGTTTATAGCAAATTTTTAATGGTATAAAAACTGAATAAAATTATATTTGAAATTTAAAAAAAATGACTTGTTTGCCGTAA
This sequence comes from Trididemnum nubilum, assembly GCA_963965965.1. Taxonomy (NCBI): domain Eukaryota; kingdom Metazoa; phylum Chordata; class Ascidiacea; order Aplousobranchia; family Didemnidae; genus Trididemnum; species Trididemnum nubilum. The sequence goes on along the minus strand of OZ014483.1, from coordinate 28,759,986 downwards.
CAAAATTTTAACCAAATAAGTTTTTGTCACGAGGTTTAAAAAACCCTTAAACGATCTTTTAGAAACTTTTCCGCCAATGCTCTATTTACTATTATATTGATCAAAGAGTCACTTTTTGTTAGAGTATGAAAAGAAGACAAAAATAATAATTGAAATTTATTTTTCATTAAAATAAACATTCGTTTATGCACATACGTAAATAGCTAATTATTGAAAAACAAGCTTTAGTTTTACAAAAAAGCTTGCAAATCACTGTAGTAATTATATGCAAAGAACAATATTGGTTATTACTGCGCAAGTATCAGATTAAGCATTTGTATTTGTAAGTCCTGTGTTAGTATGGCAACCATAGCCACATTTGTTAGATTAATATAGATGTGATAAGTATAATAATAATAAGCTATAGGGAGTACCAGAGTCTCAAAAGCACAATTAAACCTTTGATTAACAGCCAAAGACAGACGGCTTCGGAATCGACATTCGTCTTTTATTCCTCGTCAGTATAGCTAGGACTACAGGTATGAACATGAACGTAAAAAGGCAAGGAATTGCAAATTAGCCAAATCATAACACAATATTTTTTTTTCCAAAAATATTAAGCAATCACAATATTACAAGAAATAATTATACGGTAGTAGTTCAATTCAAAATAATTTCCAATTGCATGCCTTAGACAGCTGTTTCGCCTAATCTCAGGGCTCGTCAGTGAAGCCAGCGAGGCCAAAAGAACAAATATCACCAGTAATAAAAATTTTCAAAACATACATCTTTACCAATTTATCAATGAATAAATAAATCTTTACCGATTATGTTTATACTACATAAATCTTTACCCACAATCAATCAGTCAATTTTAGCCAAAATTAGAAAATCTTAACCCTATGTTCCTCAACCTTTTTCAGGGCATTGACTCCTCAACGGCAGGGCTTCTGAAGCCCACCATGGTTTTTTGATAATAACTTGAGAACTATCCAAGCTAGAAATTTCAAAATTTCACTGCATGGTAGAGCATTTTTTCATCTTTTAGTATAGCAAAAGCAACTTTGGAATTTATTCCCGAAAGTTAATGAAATATGCATTTTATTTAAGGTCGTCAAGTTTCTGATCTTAAGCGCTTACTTAATAAGCGTTAAAAGGGATTATAATGGTTGTGCGCAATTATAGTTGAGCATGAAATGAGATTATAATTGCTTCGCCGTGAGAAGCGGTAACGTTAGTAATTAAGATAATGACGTACACAATACGCTTATCGCAGGTCGACGAAATTGTTCAAGCATCACAAAAATTTCGGATAATTTTAATTATTTGAACTGATGTAATGATGTGACATAGTTAGATGACATATGATAAGCTTTATCTAAGCGTAGTATGAATTGATATACATGGCAAAATTGTATTTAATTCCTCATGAATGTAGACAAAACTGTACCATAAATTAATGCCCCACAGTATAATAAATTAATTTAATTATTTTTTTGGGTAAAATACTACCCATACAATGATAGCCCCGTAAACTTGAAGACAACGTACGTCCGAGTTGTAAAGTACGTACGTACGTCCGAATTTTCAAGCCTGGTTTGGACCTAAACTTGACAAAAATTTTGGGCTTAATTCCGGCCTAAGGCATACTGTTTTGTTTTTTTTTCGGTGTACAAAAATATAATCAAAATAACCTGGCAACATTGCTAAATTTTTCAGACATAACTTAACTTTCGGGTTTTTGGACATGATTTGGACTTCAAACTAGTTTTTGGGTTTGGGGTTCTATTTTCGGGTTCGGGCCTGAATTAGTCGGCTCGTTTACAAATTTGACATACGTACAAAAGAGTTGTCGCAAAACTAAATACACTACTTTTTCATAAACGCGCAATTTCGTTGGCTATAAAAGTACAGCGATAAGCTGCGAGCTGACCTCATTTACTTCAATTGTGGCGTGTTGTCATATTGTATTTAATTGAAATCTCTCATCATACTCGCTGCATTACGCCGAAGCGTGTTACGAGTTGACGAGGCCCATTTTCGCGTCATTGCACCCAGACAACACAGCTTCATTCGAAGAAATGCGCAACGGTGGTGAGCTGTTGGCAACACTGTGTCCAATTTGACCGGTCCAAGATTCAAACTTCAAACCTCCCGCTCCAGAAATGAACGCGATTTTATTAAGATTTGAAACTTCTGAAGCAAAATGTTTGCAACAACAAACTAACATATTATTTGGCTGATAACGGCTATTGCGATTCAATTTACAGCATTTTACTGTGCTTTTACTTAGTAAAAAAAATTAATACAGTTTATGTGGTTAAAGTTTTTTTTGCTATGAGTTGGAAAAATCAAGTTTTTTTCTTATTTTTTTAAAATTTGGTAAAGCAATTTATATTAATAAAAGATATGTTCTATTATTCATTCCGATTAAATGCTGCGGAATTGCTCATATTATATAAGTAAATGATTGTTTTGGATTCTAAAATCGTAAATTTATCGTGATCTCCGTTTTACGGAATCAACCACAAAATTACTCCCAAACGTAATCAAACAAATAAAAGTATTTTCATGCGAAACAAGTAGTAATTGTTGACAAAACCCTCTGATATTGATTTTAGCAATAGAAATACTAATTAAAGTCAAACCACAGACAAGAACAATAATTAGAATAAGCGCTAAATAAACAATACAGAATAGCAATTAGGCGTTGGTTTTTATACTCAAGTGAGTATTTATAAAGTATAGCGCGTTACAATGATTAATGATACTGTTTTGTTAACGATTTCTACTTTGTCTTACAAGATTGCAAGATAACAATACTTACGTAAAATATTTTGCGAAAGCTTGCAAAAAATGCTGGGTGTTTGTTCGATAAAAAGTAGAATGCGTTACACAATTATCGGCATTTCTATTGTTTTTATGATTTTTTAATCATGTGAAACACTTTCTGTACAGGGTGGCCGAAAAGTCCCAGGACACTATACATGTATTTTTAATAAAACACAGTATTTTTTAATGAAATATATTTTAAATATATTTCAAGTATTTTTTAATGAAACACATAGAAACGTATATATTCAACAAAAAAGAGAACTTTATTAGAAACAAAGCAGAAAAGAACTAGAGTAATTTAGTGGTCTAGGGGATCAGTATGTTGGCTCTCATTGTTCTTGCACAATTCCATTCGCCTCCATGTTCTTTGTGCCATTTTTTGGAGAGAATTCCTTGATATGCTAGCAAAAGCTGCAGTAATCGCATGCTTTAGCTGATGAATGGTTTCGTATCGGTCACCAAAACACCATGCTTTAGCTGATCAATTCCTGATGCGGTCGTGAACCCAAACAGCAGCAATTAAGCGCTCCTCAACAGTAAATACACTGATGTCAGTCATGACCTGAAATAACCTAAATAACCTGAAAATAAATAAAAATAAAAAATAAATCAAATAAATTGTTTTAACAACATTAGAATATTAAAACAATCATATTAAAATATTAAACAATCATATTTAACAGCATTAAAATATTAAAAATAGTGTCCTGGGACTTTTCGGCCACCCTGTACAATGTTAAAATACGACCAAAACGTAAAAAACTTTTGATCATTCTTGGGAATTAGTCTTCAAAAATCCAAAGATATCGGGGGGCACCAGGCAGGGTTTGCAAGAAGGGGGCTAGGGGGTACATCGTACCCAGGCTCGGGTTTAGGAAGCCCGGGAGGACCTGTAAGTTCACGCGCACTCAAAGTAGTAGTTCGGTGTGTATGCGCACAAAAGCCGGCCGGATTTCCTGTAGAGATCTTTTTCTTGGTCTTCACGCAATTTCGAACAAAAGCTGGCCGAATTTGCGATGAAGAGTTTTTTTTGTCTTTACCATAATAAAAAGCTGTTGGTCTTCCCCCTATTTCCCGCCCTGGTCTTGGCAAAAGAGTTTGATATCAGTTTTTGTACCCAGATAAAATTTCTCTCTCAGGCTTTGGTCACATGGCAAGGCCTAATAAAAGCAAGTTTCAAAGCAATGTAGAAGGTTTATAGGTATTACTGCAATGCGAAACGCAAAAATTTATAAACTAAACACTTCGCTGATGATTATTTACGCTTGAGTAGCGATACCCTTTAATCACTATTATCAACTAGCAATAACGTTTTGGTCTCTAGAGCGGGCGGTCTGAGGTTCAAATCTCGGGCCAGTCAAATCGGGCACAGTTTTGTGAACGGCTTGCTACCGCTGCGACATTTCTTTGGAAAGAACTGTGTTGCCCGGGCGCGATGACGAGGAGAAGGGCCTTACAAACTCGCTACACGCTTTGGCATAATACAGCAAGTTTAATGAAGATTTGATTGTTTTAATTTGAACTATTTGTGACGTAAAACTAATTACAGAAACATTGTATTTGTAATATAAATAAAAATCAATAAATTATAAAAAAAAAAGCATCAACTTAGGGGCGTGTGATTGAACTAGTTGATGGCTTTATGTGTAGGTAAAAAAAAGCTTTTCAATTTGAATTTTTTGCAATTTTTGTAAATCGGATGTAGGGCATTAAAACTAAAGCTAGACTATATTGAGCATTAGTTTTGTATTTTGGATTTAGTGGCTAGTTGGTTGAACAGTTACGCGATTGCTTATGGAACGGGAAGTTAAAAGTCAATTCTCGGGCAGGTCAAATCCGACACAATTTGGTTATGGCTCGCAACCACTGCTATATTTATTCAAAAGGAACTGTGCTGTCCAATGGCTATGACTATGAGCTGGGCATCGCAAATCTTGTCTCGCGTTTTGACATGATTTTGTTAATATTGCCCAATGAGGAATTGGTTTTAATTTTTTGTATTGGCGTATAGCTAAAAAACAACCTATGACAGCATTGAATCATTATTTATTTTCTGTTTTAGTATTGTTTTGTTTGATTTTAGTTTGCAAAGAGTCATTGCATTGCAAAGAGTCATTGCATTGTAACTCTATTCAATCGAAATTAGCGTAAAAACAAAGACAAAGGAACCTAATTTTCGTTTATTGTCTCGGGCATAGTAGCTTTTCGTTCGCAAAGCAGTCATGCTAATTATTGTAATCCATCTAATCTAGGACACTAATTTACTCTAATCCTCTTAATCTGTAGTCAAAATATTAAGCGTGAAACTAAAATTTTACACCAAAAGCTAGAAATTGGCAAAATTTCAAAAAATTTGTCAAAAACCCCCATTTTACGCTTGAACCCCTTACGTTATAAAAGCAAAAACAGTTTCATCGTCATTGGCAAAAACAAACAGGAAAAGTCAGGAAAGTTCAAGTTTTTATTTCGAACCAAATTTAAGTAATTACTGTTTGTAACGAGTGTGGGCTTCAGAAGTCCTACCGCTGAGTAATAAAGGGTTAACTGAAAAATCTTGACTCAGCGAAACTAAAGCCATTAATTTTAATCTTTACCGACTAATGTGCAAATCTTACCTTACATCTCTCAGAAAAATAATAGGCAAGTTATCTCCCTACCCTCCTCATAGCTCGCCTTAAATGGCTACTTCTTTAGTACGTTGAAAGGTTCAAAGCCAGTGCCAAAATTCAGAACTACAGCTAAAACTAGTCTAAAAATCTTTAGAAATGAAACGCTATCAATACCCTCTGATCTCGTCGTTTGCTCGTCTATAATGGCTACGTCTCCAACAGGGCCGAGACGGCTCTAAACTAGAACCAAGATAACTTTGATAAACTTTAAATAACTTTAATTTTCAAAGAAAATATCATTCACAAAAAAGTAAGGCTGAATACCTTGCCCTAATGCATTGTACATATGAAATATGTGCAAATTAAGCACTTACTGTAAGCGTCAGTCAGTGAGTTGTCGAAACGTTGACTGAGGCCTAACTGATAGCACTACAGCAGTGTTTATCAAAGAACAACAACAATTACTCAAAATTTTGCCTCACTTTGATGGTTTTGTTACTAGGGATGTCCATTTCAGAATAATTATGTATTTTAGAATAATTTTAAATCTTTTTTCCAAATCCAGAATTCCGAATCCTTAACCAAACCCTAAATCTATAAAGAGGCCTCCAGCAGTATTTTAATATTAATGCAGCTCTTAACACTGCTCGACTATTGCAAAACAAAAAAAGTTCAACATTTTGTTTCATTTTTAATGAGTGTACCACTGTACAGCCAGTACAAGGATTACAGCACTATAAATCACATGGTTATCAAATATTCTCATTCTGCAATGCTTCATCAGTTTCTCTGAATTTTTCATTTTCATTTTAACAGCCATTTCTAGTTGTTTTCATAAAAGGAAGCAGGTCTGCAACTAGGGAGAGGAGCTAAGCCCTTGCAGAGAAAATCACGCCGTTGTAACATCCGGGTTAAAAGTACGCATTCCAATGCGGTCGACCGGCTCGGTTGAACAAATTTATCACTTGCAGTTTTTATTCACTACTAAACCAAATCCTAAAAACGGAACTGGTCCCAAATAGGAACCGGTTTTGTAGGATTTGTTATTCTGAAATGGACATCCCTATTTTTTGCTAACCAGTTATTTAAAATAGAGCGGGTATAATCCTTAACCCAAACACTAAATTGTTTGCACTTTTGATTAAAGTAAGCAAATGAAGTAGTTTCATAACTTATTATTATTTTTGTAACGTTTAAGTTTATCTCGTCAACACAGAGAAATATTTTTATTAAATTGTTAACACATGTATGAATAAATCTATTCACTTTGACAAAACCTAAAAAAATATCTTCTTACAAAAAATACTTTTATAGTATCAAACTAAGAATATGAAGTTTCCTTTTCGGGTCGAGAGTTCTTACGAAAAAAAAAAATATTTATTTCTTATAATGAACTATTTCGTATAAAATAAAAAAACTTGATCCGTATAATCTTTAATCGAGAAATCCATTGATTTCCTAATTGTTCATTTTTTTCAGATGCATCAAGTACAGATCAAGCTGAGTCAGACTGTAAGTTGTGCTTGTTGGTTTAGATGATATTCATTTTTATTGTCAATTGCATTTTTGGTGTGAGCCCAAAGCATTGCAACTAATAGTTTTTAAAAGGATTTCAATAGTATTAGGGCTAATAAATGATCTACTGAAAGTCTACATAAATCTTACCAATCAAAATTGCTGGTTCTTGATGACGTCATTTTCCACATTTGGCTGGATTAATACCTCCAAGAAAAGTGTGATTTAGCATCAAAACGAGTATTTCTGTGTTTGGTAGAGATTAAAACTAATGATGGCGATATTTAAAACCAAAATTAGTTCAAGTTTATTTTTACTATGATTTCAATTTCAACTGAATATTGGACATTGAATATATATATGTATTTCTTGTCCGAAATGATCCAAAGCATACGCCAACTTAGGCAATATTTTCTAAAAAAAATTTAAATTATACTTTAAAAGCAACTAAACATAGCAAGACAGTTTGTTTGCGTTCAATTGAGTTTGCATTCAACCTAAAAAATGAAAAAGTGAAGACTTGAGATATTTAGTTCAAAAGTAGTTTCATGTGCTGTAAATATAATGAAGCGTTTGGGTAGTGAAATTGAAGTTTCAAGCTAAAAATGTAGCGTACGAGTCTTTATCCTCCAAATCCGACTTGCTTACTACTGCACCTGCGCCGGCGTAGATCAGTTTATAGAGTTCAGGGTTGGTGATCGAAAGGTTGTTGAATATCTGTTCGATTCTCAGATTGGCAATGCGTCGTTGTGTTCTTGGAAAAAACGCGATGCGCGTATTTTTCATTGGTAGTCGCGCAGTCTTCTTAATGTTATTGCCCAGTTGGACAAAAGACTTGCAAACTAAACTCAAAAAATTGTGCTTAATAAGCGTTGGTGATATTAGACGCAGTTTGCTTGGTTCATTTGCACAAGCGAACAAATTCTTGTACCAAAAATATATGAAGCAACAAAAAACTTTGAGTACCAATGGCCATTATAAATAAAATGCAAAGTAGGCAAACATCGATAATTCCTTAATAACATGCAATTCATTTCCACAAATTAACAAAAATTAGTTGCATAGCGAAGAAAAAAATTTGTAAAAATTCTACATTATAATAACCAAACAAATCAATTATTTCTTTATTTTCTTTTTGAAAGCAATTTTTGCTACAGTTTCTCAATTTGTGTAACAGAAAATGAAGCAACGCTAAAAAACAAATTTTATTTCGTCCAAGTAGCTACCCGGTTTAGATCTTATGATTTTTAGTATATTTTATAAAACTGCATGTACTGAAAGATACAGGCCAGTTGGTCGAGCAGTAGCGGGTTCGTCTCTGAAACGGTAGGTCTGAAATTCAAATTGTGAGCCGTTCAAATCTGTAGACAACAGTGTTGCTAACGGCTCGCCACCGTTGCAACTTTTCTTTGAAAGAAGCGGCTATGTTGCTTACAGACGCACTGACGTGGAGATGTGCTCGGCTTCAGCGTAATACAACGGGTTTAGTGCAATTATTATTGATTATGCATTTCGGTATTAATTGTCTTTGATTAAAGTTTGTTGCCAAACAAAAATAAATTGAATAGATTAAATCAGCGTCTAGCAGCTTTTTCATGAACTTTTATACTTTAGTTCTAGCGCTTTTGTTTCACCCTTCACCAAGCTGCAACCAGGCATAAAAGATTTTAGAGCTTACAGATTAGTCAAAAATTCTCATTCGGTGTTAACTGCATGTTTTGCTGTCCAGCATTAATTGATATGACTAGGGCAATTTTTATTTTGACCAAAACAAATATTTTTTAACTTTGTTGTTGCTAAATTTTGACTTTGTTTAGCTTAACATATTTTGGCTAATTATTATGACTCTTTGATGTACGGATTTTATAAAATATACAACCAAACGGTGCATGACAATATTGCGTAAAAAAAATAGCCATTCTGCCTACCGGTTGCGTGTAAAAAAACTGCCAAATATAGCTTATAGATGTTACTGCCTCAACGATTTTTTAATAAACATCACGAAGTACAATTGCCAGAATTATTTATTGTAATGCAGCAACATGCATAGTTTCATATTTTTGATATCAAAATTTCTGTCTTTTCTCAGTAATTTGCTCAGCATTAACCCTATAATGCCTGGGCTCTAAAAGTTGTTGTAGGCCTGGGGGTGGGGGTCGAAACTGCCCGCCATTTTTGAACACTTATTGCTTAGCTTCTGCTAAAGCTAGAATCATGGTTAGAATTGTTGCTGGTGCGAAATTTCAACACCTGTTATTTTGTTTCTTTTGTGATCAAATTTTGGTTATTAATTTCTCGGTTTTGTGCCTTCAAACAAAACTCATCAAAATATTCTTTTACTGCCTTCTTGCTCTTTGATGCGCGCAGAAAGCCGACTAATCTGATTAACTTCTTGCTGTATTTGGCGACTCAATTTAATCTCTTGTGTATACCAACTTCGTCAATTTGCGTTGTGTAAACGACGGGCTGAAGGCAGCAGTTTTTGGAATTTGTTTATTTTGATGCGAAGTTTTTGTCCTGAGTTCAAATATTGCTTAGATGAGATGTTGTGTTTTTTGTGGTATTGTAATTTTTTTCCCCATTCAGAAATATAGACAAAACATTTTAGTGTGTGTTGTGTTGTGTGTGGTAGTTGATACGTGATTGTTGATACACTCGTACCAAAATAAATTACTTCTGGTAATATATGAACAGGTCTATGGCAAAATTTGATAGCTCAGAGGAATTCAATCAGCCAATCCCAAGCTGGCAAAACGCTACTTCAAATTAAAATGCTTTTTCCAATTAGCTAATAAATTTTCCTGTTTTGATTTTCTTTATAATAATAATACTGTTTTGTAATAATCATGTCGCTATAAGTTTGGCACTGTTTGAATTATTTTTTAGTCGAATCGAAATCCTGTAGAAAACTTCTATCGTTACTAGAAGCACATAAAACTATAAATAAAAAAAAACTCTGAGCGGATTGGCATTGTTATTGTTTATTTCTGTGGTCAAGAAACAGTAATGAATTCATTGACTTAGAATGATAGTGGCAAACTGACATCTGCTGCAGCGCTTTTTGATTTGTGTAGCTATGAATACTCCTTTAATATACAATCAATCCAAGTTTGCTTACTTGATTATCTAAAAAATATTGCATAATTTTACTAGCACACTATGGTGGTTGAAAGCGTGTTTACCGAACGGAGCGTCGGGCGTGTAGAAGCTGGAGCGTTGGTCTCGCAGTCTTGTAAACACCGGTTTATTTCCTTGTCGAGTTATGCCAAAAATTTTAGAAATTAGTATTCACAGCGCTGCCTTGTTTGGCACTCAGCATTTGAAAAATAGGGGGAGTTTCTTCTAGATGTAATCAGTAGCGTCGCCAGGGGGGGGCAAGGGGGGGCTCGATATGCAAAATTGCTTGTTTTTGGTGCTTTTGAGGCCGATTTTTGCTGAAAAATTGAAAACAGCCCCCCCAAAGAAAATTGGGTGCCGAAGTTGTGAAGTAGATCTCGTGATGCGGTACGAAAAAGCATTTGAATTTCCGATAATGGCTGAAAAATCAGTCTCAATTTCGGTTACAACCTTTTTTTTTCTGTTGGAAACCACCTGTTTTTGGGCTGAAAAAACGTTTGAATTTCCGATTTTGGGTGAAAAATCAATCTCCATTTCGGTGAAGACCTTTTTTTTTTTCTTTTTTGGAGACCACTTGTTTTTGGGCTGAAAAAACGTTTGATTTCCGAGCTTTTCGTGTGAAACTGATTCAAGAAAAGTGAAAATTCGGGTCAAGGTCGTTTGCACTTTTCTCACTCTTTCAAAAAAGCCTCCCCCCCTTTTCCAAATCCTGGCTACGCGCCTGGATGTAATATAGACAAATGGCAGCGACTCGAAGATTACATGGTCATTTTGTTGTCTCGTGCTTGGCAAAAGCAAATTGGCAAATAAATATGAACAAAGTAGTTTCATATACGTAGATTATCAAGATTTTTGTATTCAGAAGATTATTAATAAAATGTACACACAGTTTTTTAGACAGGTAAATGCGATGTATGTACAATAAAAAAAATAAGTGGTTCTAAATTTGCGAAAACATCCAACACACAGAACACAAAAAACTGCATTCAATGAGTCAAGCAAAGTGCATACCGGTACTATGCAAGCTGTATAACAATATAAAGCAGAGCTCTATCATCATAGCATTTCAAAAATAAGCGAAAAAAAATGAGCATGTAAATCGGCGATTAATTGGTTCGGGTATACTACACAGTAAAGGTTTTCATTGTGTAGAATCTATATGCAAACAAAATTTTACTTATTGTAGCTTTTTTGTTTGTAAAAATTTTAAATGATTGACATTCTACATTTCTCGCGATATTCCACTGGTTTTATCGTGGTGGAAAAGCCAGGGCCGCCGAGAGCCGAACGTGGGCCCGGGGCAGCACAAATATTACGGATTTCCGGTTTTGTGAACTCCAAAACAGACGGAGAAAATGCCGCAGTTTTGTCCGAATTATGATGTGATCTAAAAAAAAGGCCTTTACCGAAATTTTAACGGTATTTTCGGTTGAAATTTGGTGATCTCCAAAAAAAAATGTTTTTAGGCCTCACATGCTGATTTCTCAGTATCATTTCGATGGGCCCCTCTCGAGCTCATGGGCCCTCTGCTGGGCTCGCTGCAGCCAGTGGCCTTCCTGAAGTCCATGGGCTCCGGGGTCATTGTACCCCCCTGCCCCCCTTTTCGGTGGCCCTGGGCATAGCGCAACCAATACTAAAACACGAAGAACGTAGGCTACGGTGTAGCGGTAATTTGGATTTGTGTGGTAGACAGTAGACAGACAATAATATGTACTTACTCAGTTTCAGAATTTTATTTCCTGGATACTGCAATAAAAGAAACAAAACTTTTTATACACAAATTAGTGGTGTCGGTCTCATCACCGCAGTGCAAAAAGCATCTTATGCAAAAGCACAGCACTTTATGTAGCAGCAGGAAATAAGATACATGTTTTTTGTAAGCATATAAATATTGGGAGATCATGCTCAGGTATGTTTAGCGATTTTCAAATTTGAAGCTCAAGTTACGCTTAACAAAAGCTTATGTTGGCACCCTAAAATTTTAAAACTCCTGAGAAAATCGCAAAGTTCGTAGCATCATATCTTTGCAAAGTACTAATAACAGCCTTGGCTCTATGAATTGATAGACCGATAGATTTTTGTATTGCGTATAATTATGATTTTTTTATTTTTGGTACACAGTGGCTGGTTATTTCATTTGCAGCTTCTTAGCATTATGTAGGAATAGTTGGGGATTCATTTTCTAAAATCCGGCCTCCGTATGCTTCTAAATGTTATGCTTAAAAAAAAACAAAACATGCAGTGACCAAAAGGCAAGCTCTGCTAAGCCGGTGTACTCTCTGTAGTGTTATTATCGGCAATCTAAGCAGTAACGCATTGAATGACGATGACATACGGCTTTGCCACAGCTTTGGCATTGGCTAAGAATTTTCAACAGCTTGTCTTTAGCTTGCTTAGCTCCGGGTCCACTGATTTCTTTCTTATTTACAATGTTTACACCGTTTTCTTACTTCTCCCAGGGAACGATACAAAGCCACGCTGCTGGACAAATCAAATTGAGATGAAGTTCTTTCCGATTCACCCAGGACATTTAAAAAAATGCGAACTAGGTTTTACCAAAATTTGCTTGAAAAATACGGTTTTATGCGTACGTATGCAAAAGAGATTCAAATTTTCTTGCAGTTTTTGTTTATACTTTTGTTATATATGGCTTTGTGAAAAAAGATTCAAACTTGGTTAGAAGTTTTTATTTACTTTTCGAAGGTGCTGTTACTTGTAGAGTTTTGTTTGTTGACACAACGCTTGCCACGACTGCTCCGTTTAAGTATGTCTAGTATTAAGAAGATTTGCAAACACACTATGCAAACAAAATATGTCCAAGTATCAAAATTTTTCTGATAACTTTCAGAATATCATTAAATAAGTGCAGTTTTTGACCTTCAAACAATTTGAAAATTATATTGGTAGTAAGAAAAATAAATTTTGGACAAAGTCATAGAATTGGAAGTCAATAGGACTAGTCGTTTAAAAGCTGCATGCAATCGTAGAGGTCGCGGGCACTTTAGGCTCCCCCCAGGCTCTTTAGGGTTAAGCATGATTGCTCAACAGGATCAGAGGGTGGTTGAGCTTTTGCAACAATGCGTACGTGGTTAGAACAATAGCCACGCTGGTACAGTTTATTTTTGCTTCTAGATCAGAGTTGGATAGTCGCTTTTTGATGTGAGCTGGAATTGAGCAGGGGTCATCCAGAAAAGGCATATTTTTTAGCAGTTCGTATGCTTCTATCATTGCGCAGTCACTTGCTTCTAATAGCTCGACGTTAGTTGTTATAGCGTCCGGTATTGATTATTACGAACCAAGCCTGGCACTAAACCATCCACATCGATAGCTTGTTTTGCTCGGCTGACTAAGAGATCTTTACTGCTCAATTGTTGACAATGGTACGAAAAGCAGGAAGGTTTTCGCTGTAGTATTATGCAGCTCTAAGCTAATTTGCCATCGCGTAATTACAGAGACCGGATGGAAGAGCAGACCGGCTTCACAAAAATTATTTTTAGGTAATGCAGAATTTGAAAATGACTTTCAATAAAGTCGATTTTATTTTGTTTTTGCAATTAGCTTTTCGGACAGAACTCTTCAGTTGCGATCTCTGTCTGGTTTGGTAAGTGGTTAGCAGTATCTTTTAAAAACCAAATGCAGTAAGTAGAAATGCACTCTGCAGTAAGTAGAAATGCACTCTGCAGTAAGTAGAAATGCACTCTGCAGTAAGGAGAAATGCATTAAAGAGATTGCACAATAGTAAGGAGAAACGCAATTTATCCAATGACAGCAGGCTTTGATCTTTCCGAAACAGTTGTAGAGTGAATACGAACTGCTTTTGCCTGCACAAACTTTTTACGTGAAATATACAACGCCTCCAACAGGCTCAAGTGAAACTGAGAGCGAGCTGTGGTTAGGATTTTAAACTGCGAATCAGAGTAGTTGCGTGCGCACTGATTAGATTTCAACAAATGTTGGCCAATTGCAAAATCGCTTTTCTCCTTACTATTGCGTTTTGTTCTGTAAAATTTTGATAAATCACTAAGCATAAGATTTTTGCTAGTTTATTTTATATCAAGCCAAAACCAAAATATATGAAATGTTCGAGTTGAAGCATCTTCTAAGTGGAATGTTTCATTAGTGGTTATGTATGAAGTATTTTTGGGTAAATTATAGGGTGGCACTGTGTCCATGGAAACCGGAACCCCCGGAATCCCCGAAAACCGGAATTCCCGGAAACCAGAACACGAAAATCGAAACCGGAAGCTGAAAAAAAGAATTTTGATTTGTCTTAGATTTGAACCTGCGTCTTTTTTTGTCTTATAATCAAACTTTTGTTTTGCCTTTCAGTTGAACCCACGTGTCTGCCTTGTCTAAGATTCGAACTCAGGTGTAAATTTTCAGAGTTAACCACCGTAGGTGGATAGTTAAAGTGTAGAGTTTTGGTGATTTTACAAATTTGTATGACTCATCTGAAAATCAAACCCGGTGGTCCCCTGATTTCAAGCCTACAATTAGAATCAAAAGGTACTGGTAATTATCTATTGTATGGTTTGCTTGAGTGTGAAACTTCTCCATGAAGGTTAAAACTTTAAAGTTTACTAGAGTTTTGACTTGTCTAAGATTTGAACTGATTTTGCGTAGAGTCAAACTAAGACAAGTGTTTTGAAACGTTTCAGGTTTGTTTTTTCAAGGTTTGAAATTGTTAGGCTTATACTGTTTGTTATAGTTATAAAAAGCTTTAAAAATATGCACATTCTAGTAATATGAAACGCGCCATTTTCCTGTTGTGATGGGCAAGAAACGGCGTAATTTTATGACGTCACTGTTTTAGATGTAGGTTTTCATAAAAGCAATGACGTAAACGTCGAGTTGTATAAAGATTGAATATTTGAATAGTTGGCGTAATTTTATAATATCACAATATTAAACGTAATGTTTAATAATAGTCTAACCATTAACACGTTTGGACTTGTCTAAAATACCAAACCAGGTTTTCTTTTTGACTTGTTTTAAAAGTTGTACCCAGATGTCCGTTTTGAATTGTCCAAGATTTGAACCTAGATGCTATATACCAAAGCAATAGTAGGACTTGCCTAAAAGTCAAACCAACGCAAAAGGTTTCCAAAGCCACTTGTATTTTAATGTTTGGCTTAGTTCGAAGCCAGATGTCCTTAGAACTTTGTCTTGCTTAAGATTCAAACTCTGTGTCAAATTTCCTTTATTTAATACCAGAATGTCGTTTTTGCCTTGTCTAAGATTTGATATTTTCAAAGAAAAACCAGATGTTAATTACCAAAGCAGTAGTAGATTTTACTTGAAAGTCGAACCAACACAAATGAAGACCTTAGAGGCAAATGTTGTTAAGTCACTTTTTGCTGTTTTGAGTAAATTGAGTTTAAAGGTTTTGCAATGTCACAGACGTCAAACGAAACGTTTTTTTCGTAATTTTTTAGCAATATTTTGTGCCTTTGGGGCGTCCAATGGTACATGTCAAGTTTGGTGCAAATCGCGTCACAAATGGCCGAATTAAGGCCAAAAAACGATTTGACTTAACAACATTAACCTGTCACAAGAAGGTTTGACTTAACAACATTTACCTGTCACATTTTGGAGGAGAATAATATTTCTGTTGTTACGTAATAAAAAATTAAAATTACAATCAAAAATTAAAAATTTTTACGCGCATATATAAGCACGAAAGTATTTCGATTCAATATCAGTTACAACTATTTGTACCGTTAGTAGTGTAGATTACCAGATAATGAAGCCTACAAGTAAATTATCTCCAGGGCGTCCCTTATGGGCACCACCTTTTCTAGTATCGGTTGTTAATTGGGTTGCAAGAATTCCGGTGATTGTTGCAAGCTACTCAATGTAGCACAGCAGTCATTTTAGAGTTGACAAGCCTACTTAGATAGCCTAGTGATTAGAGATAATATTCCTTGAAACATCAGCTGTACTTGCCTGCTACATTTTGTGGGTTGGCTAAGATGACAAATGGTGTAAATTATGGGGTGGTTCATTTATTTTTTTGACTTCTTTTCAAGAAAACTTTGCTTTATCAAACAGCAGGATTAAAAGCCTGTCAATCTTAAGAACTGGTAGCAGTTATTGTTATGCACAGAGATGAACAGCGCTGTCTCAAGCTTTTATCTCTCATCAGCAGCCTTCAGAATATCTAAACTGTCTAAACCAAAAAATATTCCCCAGCCAGCTCTCGGCCAAACTGAACAAGCTTTTTCAGTTATTGTTATGTTATTTTCTGGTTAGCTTAATTTACTCGAAATTTATAAGTGGTAGTAATATTCTAGCATGATACAAATATTTTGTGCATAATACTGCATTAACAAAGAACAAACATTAAAAAATTAATCATTCTAAACGTTTTTAGCCCTTTCGAGTCGGATTTTGTTTTAGGTTAATATTTATTTTTTTCATCTCTATGTCATGTACATTTTTTTCTCTATGTCATGTCGAAGGTATGCTGCCAATTATGATGATGATTTTTTTTCTAGTTTCTTTAATCGTGGGACACTAAAAAAAGATGTTACGTAAGTTTGCGTTTCAATTGCGATCAAGCTACGAAACCGAAAAAGGACCCTTATTAGCTGCTCAAAAATAGCGTTTAAATCCTGAAGCAAAATCCCAAATGCAGTAATAGCAAATGCCTGGTTGTTTAAAATTAATAAGAGCCGCAAGTAACTCATTCTAACTACTTTTGTTAGCATTCAAATTTGTACTACAAATAAGCTTTGTCGAGGTAATTTGGGAATTAGGAAACCCATTCTGAATATTTTATCAACCTTGCTTTAGCCAAAATTTGCTGAGCGCGAAAATAATAGATTTTTGTTGATCTCTGCTGTCACCTAGCGACAAAATATTTGTGAGATAAATTGTTTTAGCATATTGAAGTACACAATATTAATTGTAACATATTACAGTTGCAGTACTTAAATTTTTGGGGGAACGCGTCCCCCCATTGAGAGTTAGCGTCCCTATAATAATCAAAAGAATTTTTCCACGTTATTCAAAGGGTCGAACAGCATTAAACGAGCACAGAAGTGGAGATATCCAAAGCTAGACGAATCCTAATTGATAGCCTTGGCGTTGACATCAACCTTCTTGACTCAGCCAGTTTAGAGATATTTTACTTCAAACACGACATAGGAGCCTCTTTAATCATAATTTTATTGGCAACCCTGACGTTTATTATATCGGCGACGCCATTTTAGTTTATCCTAAGACAACGCCGCAAATCATTATATTAATTAGGATAAGCCGCATAAGTCTTTCAACCAATATACATTACAGGTTGATCTTGAATAGCCTAACGGCGAAACAGCCTGTCGGGGGCATCATTTTAACGATGTTGGAGATGTTTTTATTATTTTTGCCGAATATGTTTATGTAGATCATACGTCGTATTTATGGAGGACCTTAATTACGTCGTGTTTGAAGTAAAATATTTCTGGAACAGCTGGGTCAAGAAGGATGGGGACAGCACTAATCTAATCTAATACGATTGACCCAACTTTAGATACTCCCGTTGATTTTGCTTCTAGTCCTAGTTTATGTAAAGTAGTTAATCAATATAAAAGACAACTAAAATAAAATGTTTTCAATGAGCAGAGCAATTTACTAATTGATAGAAACTTGTTCGTGAGGCCGAGAAAATATGTGCGACTCAAGCGTTTTATAGAGTGAGTATGAGGGTGGAGCATCTATAAAGGCAATTATAGTGATATTTCGGCAAATAATAGGCTTTGAAGCGCCATTTGGATCAATTTTTGCAGATTTTTATCGCCATTTGAAAGATCTAAATTGTTAAAATTCAGAAGCCATTTAAAAGAGTTAAATTTTCAGCCCCTTCAGCACCCCTTACTTACAGGTCAAGTACAGCTATGACCAGGGGTCCGGGTCCCCTCCATTCAAATTTAATAACATGTTCAGTATGCATTCCCCATAGTTAATTTTTTTTTGAAGTTTGTCGCGTAAAAATTGACGAGTTGGATTGTTATTTAAAGTTGCTCGTACAATAGATGATTAATTGCATTGATTCAGCTCATAAAAAGATTAGATAAGAGTCAGAGGTTGACTTTTAGGACAAAATTTTGTCTAAATTACTGTATCCCTCAAATAACGAGAAATTTAGATACTTCTCCAGATTTTTCAGTCTTGTAAACTTCCCAGTCACAAATTACTTATAAACTTTCGCGATTCTTTTCGTGTTTGAAGTCGTCTTTTAAAGTGACGCTAAAAACACTTTTTAACCAATCAGCAGTGGTCGAATGGATAGAGCGTCTGCTACTCAAACAGTAGACTCGAGTTCGTTTCTCGGCGGGGTCCAACCAAAGACTATATAAGTTATAAAAACTGGTACGTAATCACAACTTTTCTGATTGACGTTCAGCAATAAAAAGGAAGAGTGTGAAGCCTCCTCCGTGTGTAATAAACAGGTGGGCAGGTGGCAACTTGATTCGGAGACCGAAAGGCTCCTTCGCTGTCTTTCAGCCAAGCCAATTTGACGAATAAACTGTAATTGCAATTTCAAAAACTAATCTCAAAAGTAACTTAACCAAGGGATTTTATCTTTATAGCTTTGCTCAGCTGTGAACAACTAGGCTATACGTTTTCTGAGATAAAGTCAGAAAATAGATCGTATATTATAGGGATATTTTGCGATAAGCTGGAGCAAAGTGTCCCCTGTTGATATAGAGGTCAACAAGAATTTTCGAACTAATTAAGTAGATCCACCTTCATTCAGCAAACAAATGTTTGGTCGACACGAAATTCGTGTTTCTTTATTGTTGAAATGCACTACATTAAATACAAGTAGCATTAAAATAAAAAGCACATAAAAGAAAAAGTCGGTGTATAGCTTAATATATAGCTTGACACTAAAAGTTCTCCAAGTTTTAATATGTGATCTCTAATCTACAATAATTTCCATTTCATATCGCGCAAGCTCAGGTGTTTGATATAAAAATTCAGAACTTATTGATATCATACTGTAAATTAATTAAAAATTGGATGAGAATTAGAAAAAGAGCTTGGAAAATAAGTCACCATGGTTTTTCAAGGTTGATTTTTTTCATTTTTCATGAAAGCTGGCAATCATGGAATCGTGATGTTCTGCTAATCAAGTTTTGTGCATACCTAAAAAATAAAACTTTTTATTGTTAAACTCCAAAAAATAAGTATGGAAAGATACCGGTAAAAAAAAAGTAAAAATATACAAGCTGAAGTTGTACCGCTGGAAACGGCAAGTCTTTATCATGTAGACGTGATAACGATACAATGTGAGGCCATATACAGGGTGTCCCAAAATAAATGAAAACCATAACCTTGCTAATAATAATCTTGATTTATTGAAACCCTATTTTTGCTATTTTTCAGATTCAATAGGAGTTACAAATAACAATTTTTAGTTAAAATCCCCTAAACTTGGAAATCAGAAGAAAAAAAATTTTTTTGCGCTAAGGCTTAAATAGAGACTAGATCTAATAAGACTGTTCAAACATGTTCCCGCAGAAAGTTTAATTTCAACACTTGTCCTGGAAAATACCAAATAGTCTTGTGGTATCGTAACTTTCCAACCTACAGAACTGTTAACACTAAAAGCCCGGACCGGTCATTTTTTATAGTTGGTGAGATTGTAAGCTGACGCACGTGCCTGGTATACAAGCATGAAACAACTAAGGGGCACTGGCTATTACAACAGCCTCATGTGCTTATAGATACTGTACCACTGGTAAGTACAACGTTATCAAAAACCAAACTTTGTTTTGCTGAAGGCCGTGATTCAAAAGGTAAGCTGCAACGCCTCCCCCTCCCCTCCTCATATACAAACCACTGTGAAGCTTTTTTTACTCTTGAAAGTAAAAAAAACTGTGAAAACTTAAACTGTGTTTAACGGCCGGAATTTTTCTAGGGCTTGTTATTGTATTCTTGTTATAGCATTTTGTGCAACGTAGTGCCTAACAGTTTTCAATTCTTAGGTACGCATAGTTTTAATTTTGCCGATTTTTTACACCAAATATAACTACCGAAGATTTTAGCTATTGGGGCCAAAATTGAAATTTTTTTATCAAAAAAAATCGCACTAATGTTTCAACAAAGCCATAAATTTCATTTAATGCAGTGATTGAAGGCGTGAAATTTTTACTACCCACATTAATTTATATAATCTTGATCTGACAGTCAGTTTAATTAAAAATTGAGACCGTTTATTGCAAGTGTGACATTTCCAAAGCAAAAAAATCCATAATTTCGGCATTTATTCGATTGCGTATTTGCTAAAAAATTAACTTGTAATATTATCGGCAATTTTCAAATTCCTATTGAACATCTATTAGTTGATGAATTATGACGAAACACAGCGAAAATGAAAACCAAGAATAACCTTTACTACATGCATTTTTATTGTGATAAACGAAAATAAGGCAAGAAATGAATAATTTTATTTCACCGTCAAATAACCCTTTATTGGCAAACGCACAAATATCGATTTCAACTCAGTTTGGTAAAAAAAATTAAAATCAAAATTTCAAAACATTAATTTCGTTTTGTTGCCAAACGTTGTTTCTTACATATTCACAGCATTTCATCAAAAACATAATGTTTTCTCGTTTTGGACATAACTTGTAAGTAAGGGAAACGGGGGCGTGAAGGGGCTGGGCAACTCAATTCTTCAACTGGCTTTCAAATTTTCGGACATTATTGTTTTCAGATGGCTCTAAAAGATATCAAACTTGATTCGAATGGTGTTCAAATAGCACATTGCTTTAAAAAAAAAAGATAATTGCCCGGAAGCTTGGGGCTCCACTTCCAGACCCCGTCTGTGATGTGCATGAGTTAAACCGGTTTGTTTGGCACGGCGCCCAATTGCGACATTTTTAGGAACAAATTGACCTTTGGGTTAAAGCTCCCCTCAACCGCTTGAACAAAATCCTAGTTGCGCACCTGCAATGAACACTTGAAATTGTATATTCATTCTTTTCACAAAACTAAAAATATTATTCCGAATACAAATTCGTTAAGAGTAGTGGCATCGCAAGAGGGGCGGGGTTGGTGGTCCGCCCCGAGTGTCACCATTTTGTTCCTTTTTTGTTTTCTTTTGAGACCGAAAACCCACTGATTGGTAGGCAAAGACCTTTTTCTTCTTGTCATCACATACTTTTGGACCGAAAGCCAACTCGTATTGCAGCGAAGACCTTTTTTTTTTGGTCTTCACCTATTTTTTGGCCGATAAAGGTGCCACCACAAAATCCCACTCCGGGTGCCACCATTGTTAGCTACGCATCTGGTTAAGAAGTTTCTATTCCTTTAAAAAAAGAAGGCTTTATTTCACCGGAAATTTTTATCTACTTTTTTATTAATTCTGACTCAAATCTAATCGAAATTTATATGCTTGGTCTAAAACTATTCCCAAATCGAACCCTAACCCAAACCCTAACCTAAACCCTAATCTTAACTCCTAAAAAAGAAAATGAAAAAAGCGCGGATGAATATTTCTCAGTTTCGTTTCATTCTCTTTAACTTGAAAATTTGCGGTGAAATAGTCACTACCTTAAAGTATTGTTCAAATATCGTCAAGAACTATGTAAATTGGTTGGCGTGCGAGCTTCCATGTAATCTATACGCCGAAAAATAACAATATTTACATGACACGCCGACAAATAGAGCCCAATAAAGAGTATTTAAGGTTGGTGTGATTGTAAACTGACGCACGTGCCTGGTTTACAAGCACAAAAGTACTAAGGCGCACAAACATGCATTTTTATTGTGATAAACGAAAATACGGCAAGAAATGAATAATTTTATTTCACCGTCAAATAACCCTTTATTGGCAAACGCACAAATATCGATTTCAACTCAGTTTGGTCAAAACAAATGATAACCAAAATTTCAAAACATTAATTTCGTTTTGTTGCCAAACGTTGTTTCTCATATATTCACAGCATTTCATCAAACACATAATGTTTTCTCGTTTTGGACATGGCCTGTAACTAAAGGAAACGGGGGCGTGAAGGGGCTGGGCAACTCAATTCTTCAACTGGCTTTCAAATTTTCGGACATTATTGTTTTCAGATGGCTCTAAAAGATACCAAACTTGATTCGAATGGTGTTCAAATAGCAATTGTTTATTTCAGAAAAAGCAAAAAAATTGCCCGGCAGCTCTTGGCTCTATCTCCAGACCCCGTCTGTGATGCGCATGAGTTAAAAACACCTTTGCTTAGCACAGCGCCCAAGTGAGACATTTTCAGAAATAAATTGATCTTTGGGTTTAAGCTCCCCCAACGGCCTGAACAAAATCCTAGTTGCGCACCTGCAGTGAATACTAGAAATTGTTATATTCATTCTTTTTACGAAACCAAAATGATGATTTGATGATGAAACCAAAATGATGAAACCATATTTTTTTTACAAGCTAGCCACTGTGAAGCTTTTTGTATTGGTTTTTAGTTCAAATGAGGACGGAAAAAGAATCTTCACCATAAATCAGTGGAGATATGGTTTCACTTCATAATATGGTGTCACCCCAAAATGGTGACACCCGGGGCGCCCCCCCTTAGTGACACCTCTACTGTACCACTGGTACATATATAAATACTGTACCACTGGTAAGTACAACGTTATCAAAAACCAAACTTTGTTTTGCTGAAGGCCGTGATTCAAGAGGTAAGCTGCAACGCCTCCCCTCCCCTCCTCTTTCAGAAGCCACTGTAAAACTTTTTTACTCTTGAAAGTAAAAAAAAACTGTGAAAACTTAAACTGTGTTTAACGGCCGAAATTTTTCTAGGGCTTGTTATTGTATTCTTGTTATAGCATTCTGTGTGACGTACTGCTTTACAGTTTTCAATTCTTACGTATGTAGTTTTAATTTTGCTGATTTTTTACACCAAATAGCTACCGAAGATTTTAGCTATTGGGGCCAAAATTGAAATTATTTTATCAAAAAAAATCGCACTAATGTTTCAACAAAGCCATAGTTTCATTTAATGCAGTGATTGAAGGCGTGAAATTTTTCCTACCCACATTAGGTTATATAATCTAGATCTGACAGTCAGTTAGTTAAAAATTGAGACCGTTTATTGCAAGTGTGACATTTCCAAAGCAAAAAAATCCATAATTTCGGCATTTATTCGATTGCGTATTTGCTAAAAAATTAACTTGCAATATTATCGGCAATTGTTAAATTCCTATTGAACATCTATTAGTTGATGAATTATGACGAAACACAGCGAAAATGAAAACTTTTACTACATGCATTTTTATTGTGATAAACGAAAATAAGGCAAGAAATGAATAATTTTATTTCACCGTCAAATAACCCTTTATTGGCAAACGCACAAATATCGATTTCAACTCAGTTTGGTAAAAAAA
Source organism: Trididemnum nubilum (assembly GCA_963965965.1). Lineage (NCBI taxonomy): Eukaryota > Metazoa > Chordata > Ascidiacea > Aplousobranchia > Didemnidae > Trididemnum > Trididemnum nubilum. The sequence continues at coordinate 28,736,563 of OZ014483.1, read as the reverse complement.
ATTAAAATCAAAATTTCAAAACATTAATTTCGTTTTGTTGCCAAACGTTGTTTCTCATATATTCACAGCATTTTATCAAAAACATAATGTTTTCTCGTTTTAGACATAGCTTGTAAGTAAAGGAAACGGGGGCGTGAAGGGGCTGGGCAACTCAATTCTTCGACTGGCTTTCAAAATTTAGCACATTATTGTTTTCAGATGGCTCTTCGAATGGTGTTCAAATAGCAATTTTTGTTTTCAAATAGAGCATAAAAATTGCCCGGCAGCTTTTGGTTGCAACTCCAGACCCCGTCTGTGATGTGCATGAGTTAAACCCCTTTACTTAGCACGGCACCCAAGTGCGACTTTTTCAGGGATAAATTGATCTTTGGGTTTAAGCTCCCCCAACCGCCTGAACAAATCCTAGTTGCGCACCTGCAGTGAACACTGGAAATTGTATATTCATTCTTTTCACGACACTAAAAATATGATTCCCAAATCCAAATTTGTTAAGAAGTTTCTATTCATTTAAAATATTGTTCAAAAATCGTCAGAATCATGTAAAATTGTTGGCGTGCGAGCTTCCGTGTAATCTATACGCCGAAAAAGAACAATACAGTATTCAACATGAAACGCTGACAAATGGAGCCCAATAAAAGAGTACTTTAGGTTGTTGTGATTGTAAACTGACGCACGTGTCTGGTTTACAAACATAAAACTACTAAGGCTCACAAACTATTACAACCGCCTTATTTGCTTGTAGATACTGTATACCACAGGTAAATACAACGTTATCAAAAACCAAACTTTGTTTTGCTGAAGGCCGTGATTCAAGAGGTAAGCTGCAACGGTTCCCCCTCTCCTCCTCTTCCACAAGCCACTGTGATGAAGCTATAGGTTCTTTTTACTCTTGAAAGTAAAAAAAAACTGTAAAAATTTAAACAGTGTTTAACGGCCGAAATTTTTCTAGGGCTTGTTATTGTATTCTTGTTATAGCATTCTGTGCGTCGTACTGCTTTACAGTTTTCAATTCTTGGGTATGTAGTTTTAATTTTGCTGATTTTTTTACACCAAATAGCTACCGAAGATTTTAGCTATTGGGGCCAAAATTGAAGTTTTATTGTTAAAAAAATCGCACTTATGTTTCAACAAAGCCATAGTTTCATTTTATGCATTGATTGAAGGCGTGAAATTTTTACTACCCACATTAGGTTATATAATCTAGATCTGACAGTCAGTTAGTTAAAAATTGAGACCGTTTATTACAAATGTGACATTTCCAAAGCAAAAAAATCCATAATTTCGGCATTTATTCGATTGCGTATTTGCTAAAAAATTAACTTGTAATATTATCGGCAATTTTCAAATTCCTATTGAACATCTATTGGTTGATGAATTATGACGAAACACAGCGAAAATGAAAACCAAGAATAACCTTTACTACATGCATTTTTATTGTGATAAACGAAAATAAGGCAAGAAATGAATAATTTTATTTCACCGTCAAATAACCCTTTATTGGCAAACGCACAAATATCGATTTCAACTCAGTTTGGTTAAAAAAAATTAAAATCAAAATTTCAAAACATTAATTTCGTTTTGTTGCCAAACGTTGTTTCTCATATTATCAGTGCATTTTGCCAAAATATATTACCATACTTTGATAAAAAATTTTGAAATTGCGTTTTCTCTCGTTTTTTACTGGTCCTGTATGTAAGGGAAACGGGGGCGTGAAGGGGCTGGGCAACTCAATTCTTCAACTGGCTTTCAAATTTTTGGACATTATTGTTTTCAGATGGCTCTAAAAGATACCAAACTTGATTCGAATGGTGTTCAAATAGCAAATTTCTTAATAAAAAATAAAAAAAACATAATTGCCCGGCAGCTTGGGGCTCCACCGCTAGGCCCCGTCTGTGATGCGCTTGAGTTAAACCCCTTTACTTAGCACGGCGCCCAAGTGCGACTTTTTTAGGGATAAATTGATCTTTGGGTTTAAGCTCCCCCAACCGCCTGAACAAATCCTAGTTGCGCACCTGCAGTGAACACTGGAAATTGTATATTCATTCTTTTCACGAAACCAAAAAAATGATTCCCGAATACCAATTCGTTAAGAAGTTTCTATTCATTTAAAATATTGTTTAAAATTTGTCAAAAATCATATAAAATTGTTGGCGTGCGAGCTTCCGTGTAATCTATACGCCGAAAAAGAACAATACAGTATTCAACATGAAACGCTGACAAATGGAGCCCAATAAAAGAGTACTTTAGGTTGTTGTAATTGTAAACTGACGCACGTGCCTGGTTTACAAGCATGAAACAATTAACTAAGGGGCACAGCCTATTACAACAGCCTTATTTGCTTATAGATACTGCACCACTGCTAGGCATTAAAATACTGTACCACCGGTACGTATATAGGTACTGTACCACAGTCGCGTTGCTAGGGATGGTGGCACCAGGGCGGAATTTCGTGGTGTCACCCCTTTTCGGTCCAAAAACAAGTGACGACAAAAAAAAAGTCATTGCCGTCAAAGTAATGGGTTTTTTCAGCCCAGAAACATGTGAATTCCAAAACCATAAAAAGTCTTTGCCGCTAAATTGGTTGGTTTTCAGTTCAAATGAGGACGGAAAAAGAATCTTCACCATAAATCAGTGGAGATATGGTTTCACTTCATAATATGGTGTCACCCCAAAATGGTGACACCCGGGGCGGCCCCCCTCCCTTTGTGACACCTCTGTTGTACCACTGGTACATATATAAATACTGTACCACTGGTAAGTACAACGTTATCAAAAACCAAACTTTGTTTTGCTGAAGGCCGTGATTCAAAAGGTAAGCTGCAACGCCTCCCCTCCCCTCCTCTTTCAGAAGCCACTGTAAAACTTTTTTACTCTTGAAAGTAAAAAAAAAACTGTGAAAACTTAAACTGTGTTTAACGGCCGAAATTTTTCTAGGGCTTGTTATTGTATTCTTGTTATAGCATTCTGTGTGACGTACTGCTTTACAGTTTTCAATTCTTACGTATGTAGTTTTAATTTTGCTGATTTTTTACACCAAATAGCTACCGAAGATTTTAGCTATTGGGGCCAAAATTGAAATTTTTTTATCAAAAAAAATCGCACTAATGTTTCAACAAAGCCATAGTTTCATTTAATGCAGTGATTGAAGGCGTGAAATTTTTCCTACCCACATTAGGTTATATAATCTAGATCTGACAGTCAGTTAGTTAAAAATTGAGACCGTTTATTACAAGTGTGACATTTCCAAAGCAAAAAAATCCATAATTTCGGCATTTATTCGATTGCGTATTTGCTAAAAAATTAACTTGCAATATTATCGGCAATTGTTAAATTCCTATTGAACATCTATTAGTTGATGAATTATGACGAAACACAGCGAAAATGAAAACTTTTACTACATGCATTTTTATTGTGATAAACGAAAATAAGGCAAGAAATGAATAATTTTATTTCACCGTCAAATAACCCTTTATTGGCAAACGCACAAATATCGATTTCAACTCAGTTTGGTCAAAACAAATGATAACCAAAATTTCAAAACATTAATTTCGTTTTGTTGCCAAACGTTGTTTCTCATATATTCACAGCATTTCATCAAACACATAATGTTTTCTCGTTTTGGACATGGCCTGTAACTAAAGGAAACGGGGGCGTGAAGGGGCTGGGCAACTCAATTCTTCAACTGGCTTTCAAATTTTCGGACATTATTGTTTTCAGATGGCTCTAAAAGATACCAAACTTGATTCGAATGGTGTTCAAATAGCAATTGTTTATTTCAGAAAAAGCAAAAAAATTGCCCGGCAGCTCTTGGCTCTATCTCCAGACCCCGTCTGTGATGCGCATGAGTTAAAAACACCTTTGCTTAGCACAGCGCCCAAGTGAGACATTTTCAGAAATAAATTGATCTTTGGGTTTAAGCTCCCCCAACGGCCTGAACAAAATCCTAGTTGTGCACCTGCAGTGAATACTAGAAATTGTTATATTCATTCTTTTTACGAAACCAAAATGATGATTTGATGATGAAACCAAAATGATGAAACCATATTTTTTTTACAAGCTAGCCACTGTGAAGCTTTTTGTATTGGTTTTTAGTTCAAATGAGGACGGAAAAAGAATCTTCACCATAAATCAGTGGAGATATGGTTTCACTTCATAATATGGTGTCACCCCAAAATGGTGACACCCGGGGCGCCCCCCCTTAGTGACACCTCTACTGTACCACTGGTACATATATAAATACTGTACCACTGGTAAGTACAACGTTATCAAAAACCAAACTTTGTTTTGCTGAAGGCCGTGATTCAAGAGGTAAGCTGCAACGCCTCCCCTCCCCTCCTCTTTCAGAAGCCACTGTAAAACTTTTTTACTCTTGAAAGTAAAAAAAAAACTGTGAAAACTTAAACTGTGTTTAACGGCCGAAATTTTTCTAGGGCTTGTTATTGTATTCTTGTTATAGCATTCTGTGTGACGTACTGCTTTACAGTTTTCAATTCTTACGTATGTAGTTTTAATTTTGCTGATTTTTTACACCAAATAGCTACCGAAGATTTTAGCTATTGGAGCCATAAAATTAAAATTATTTTATCAAAAAAAAATCGCACTTATGTTTCAACAAAGCCATAGTTTCATTTAATCCATTGATTGAAGGCGTGAAATTTTTACTACCCACATTAGGTTATATAATCTAGATCTGACAGTCAGTTAGTTAAAAATTGAGACCGTTTATTACAAATGTGACATTTCCAAAGCAAAAAAATCCATAATTTCGGCATTTATTCGATTGCGTATTTGCTAAAAAATTAACTTGTAATATTATCGGCAATTTTCAAATTCCTATTGAACATCTATTAGTTGATGAATTATGACGAAACACAGCGAAAATGAAAACTTTTACTACATGCATTTTTATTGTGATAAACGAAAATAAGGCAAGAAATGAATAATTTTATTTCACCGTCAAATAACCCTTTATTGGCAAACGCACAAATATCGATTTCAACTCAGTTTGGTTAAAAAAAATTAAAATCAAAATTTCAAAACATTAATTTCGTTTTGTTGCCAAACGTTGTTTCTCATATTATCAGTGCATTTTGCCAAAAAATATTACCAATACTTTGATAAAAAATTTTGAAATTGCGTTTTCTCTCGTTTTGGAATTGGCCTGTATGTAAGGGAAACGGGGGCGTGAAGGGGCTGGGCAACTCAATTCTTCAACTGGCTTTCAAAATTTCGGACATTATTGTTTTCAGATGGCTCTAAAAGATACCAAACTTGATTCGAATGGTGTTCAAATAGCAAATTTCTTAATAAAAAATAAAAAAAACATAATTGCCCGGCAGCTTGGGGCTCCACCGCCAGGCCCCGTCTGTGATGCGCTTGAGTTAAACCCCTTTACTTAGCACGGCGCCCAAGTGCGACTTTTTTAGGGATAAATTGATCTTTGGGTTTAAGCTCCCCCAACCGCCTGAACAAATCCTAGTTGCGCACCTGCAGTGAACACTGGAAATTGTATATTCATTCTTTTCACGAAACCAAAAAAATGATTCCCGAATACCAATTCGTTAAGAAGTTTCTATTCATTTAAAATATTGTTTAAAATTTGTCAAAAATCATATAAAATTGTTGGCGTGCGAGCTTCCGTGTAATCTATACGCCGAAAAAGAACAATACAGTATTCAACATGAAACGCTGACAAATGGAGCCCAATAAAAGAGTACTTTAGGTTGTTGTAATTGTAAACTGACGCACGTGCCTGGTTTACAAGCATGAAACAATTAACTAAGGGGCACAGCCTATTACAACAGCCTTATTTGCTTATAGATACTGCACCACTGCTAGGCATTAAAATACTGTACCACCGGTACGTATATAGGTACTGTACCACAGTCGCGTTGCTAGGGATGGTGGCACCAGGGCGGAATTTCGTGGTGTCACCCCTTTTCGGTCCAAAAACAAGTGACGACAAAAAAAAAGTCATTGCCGTCAAAGTAATGGGTTTTTTCAGCCCAGAAACATGTGAATTCCAAAACCATAAAAAGTCTTTGCCGCTAAATTGGTTGGTTTTCAGTTCAAATGAGGACGGAAAAAGAATCTTCACCATAAATCAGTGGAGATATGGTTTCACTTCATAATATGGTGTCACCCCAAAATGGTGACACCCGGGGCGGCCCCCCTCCCTTTGTGACACCTCTGTTGTACCACTGGTACATATATAAATACTGTACCACTGGTAAGTACAACGTTATCAAAAACCAAACTTTGTTTTGCTGAAGGCCGTGATTCAAAAGGTAAGCTGCAACGCCTCCCCTCCCCTCCTCTTTCAGAAGCCACTGTAAAACTTTTTTACTCTTGAAAGTAAAAAAAAAACTGTGAAAACTTAAACTGTGTTTAACGGCCGAAATTTTTCTAGGGCTTGTTATTGTATTCTTGTTATAGCATTCTGTGTGACGTACTGCTTTACAGTTTTCAATTCTTACGTATGTAGTTTTAATTTTGCTGATTTTTTACACCAAATAGCTACCGAAGATTTTAGCTATTGGGGCCAAAATTGAAATTTTTTTATCAAAAAAAATCGCACTAATGTTTCAACAAAGCCATAGTTTCATTTAATGCAGTGATTGAAGGCGTGAAATTTTTCCTACCCACATTAGGTTATATAATCTAGATCTGACAGTCAGTTAGTTAAAAATTGAGACCGTTTATTACAAGTGTGACATTTCCAAAGCAAAAAAATCCATAATTTCGGCATTTATTCGATTGCGTATTTGCTAAAAAATTAACTTGCAATATTATCGGCAATTGTTAAATTCCTATTGAACATCTATTAGTTGATGAATTATGACGAAACACAGCGAAAATGAAAACTTTTACTACATGCATTTTTATTGTGATAAACGAAAATAAGGCAAGAAATGAATAATTTTATTTCACCGTCAAATAACCCTTTATTGGCAAACGCACAAATATCGATTTCAACTCAGTTTGGTCAAAACAAATGATAACCAAAATTTCAAAACATTAATTTCGTTTTGTTGCCAAACGTTGTTTCTCATATATTCACAGCATTTCATCAAACACATAATGTTTTCTCGTTTTGGACATGGCCTGTAACTAAAGGAAACGGGGGCGTGAAGGGGCTGGGCAACTCAATTCTTCAACTGGCTTTCAAATTTTCGGACATTATTGTTTTCAGATGGCTCTAAAAGATACCAAACTTGATTCGAATGGTGTTCAAATAGCAATTGTTTATTTCAGAAAAAGCAAAAAAATTGCCCGGCAGCTCTTGGCTCTATCTCCAGACCCCGTCTGTGATGCGCATGAGTTAAAAACACCTTTGCTTAGCACAGCGCCCAAGTGAGACATTTTCAGAAATAAATTGATCTTTGGGTTTAAGCTCCCCCAACGGCCTGAACAAAATCCTAGTTGTGCACCTGCAGTGAATACTAGAAATTGTTATATTCATTCTTTTTACGAAACCAAAATGATGATTTGATGATGAAACCAAAATGATGAAACCATATTTTTTTTACAAGCTAGCCACTGTGAAGCTTTTTGTATTGGTTTTTAGTTCAAATGAGGACGGAAAAAGAATCTTCACCATAAATCAGTGGAGATATGGTTTCACTTCATAATATGGTGTCACCCCAAAATGGTGACACCCGGGGCGCCCCCCCTTAGTGACACCTCTACTGTACCACTGGTACATATATAAATACTGTACCACTGGTAAGTACAACGTTATCAAAAACCAAACTTTGTTTTGCTGAAGGCCGTGATTCAAGAGGTAAGCTGCAACGCCTCCCCTCCCCTCCTCTTTCAGAAGCCACTGTAAAACTTTTTTACTCTTGAAAGTAAAAAAAAACTGTGAAAACTTAAACTGTGTTTAACGGCCGAAATTTTTCTAGGGCTTGTTATTGTATTCTTGTTATAGCATTCTGTGTGACGTACTGCTTTACAGTTTTCAATTCTTACGTATGTAGTTTTAATTTTGCTGATTTTTTACACCAAATAGCTACCGAAGATTTTAGCTATTGGAGCCATAAAATTAAAATTATTTTATCAAAAAAAAATCGCACTTATGTTTCAACAAAGCCATAGTTTCATTTAATCCATTGATTGAAGGCGTGAAATTTTTACTACCCACATTAGGTTATATAATCTAGATCTGACAGTCAGTTAGTTAAAAATTGAGACCGTTTATTACAAATGTGACATTTCCAAAGCAAAAAAATCCATAATTTCGGCATTTATTCGATTGCGTATTTGCTAAAAAATTAACTTGTAATATTATCGGCAATTTTCAAATTCCTATTGAACATCTATTAGTTGATGAATTATGACGAAACACAGCGAAAATGAAAACTTTTACTACATGCATTTTTATTGTGATAAACGAAAATAAGGCAAGAAATGAATAATTTTATTTCACCGTCAAATAACCCTTTATTGGCAAACGCACAAATATCGATTTCAACTCAGTTTGGTTAAAAAAAATTAAAATCAAAATTTCAAAACATTAATTTCGTTTTGTTGCCAAACGTTGTTTCTCATATTATCAGTGCATTTTGCCAAAAAATATTACCAATACTTTGATAAAAAATTTTGAAATTGCGTTTTCTCTCGTTTTGGAATTGGCCTGTATGTAAGGGAAACGGGGGCGTGAAGGGGCTGGGCAACTCAATTCTTCAACTGGCTTTCAAAATTTCGGACATTATTGTTTTCAGATGGCTCTAAAAGATACCAAACTTGATTCGAATGGTGTTCAAATAGCAAATTTCTTAATAAAAAATAAAAAAAACATAATTGCCCGGCAGCTTGGGGCTCCACCGCCAGGCCCCGTCTGTGATGCGCTTGAGTTAAACCCCTTTACTTAGCACGGCGCCCAAGTGCGACTTTTTTAGGGATAAATTGATCTTTGGGTTTAAGCTCCCCCAACCGCCTGAACAAAATCCTAGTTGCGCACCTGCAGTGAACACTAGAAATTGTTATGTTCATTCTTTTCACGAAACTTAAAAAATGATTCCCGAATACCAATTCGTTAAGAAGTTTCTATTCATTTAAAATGTTGTTTAAAATTTGTCAAAAATCATATAAAATTGTTGGCGTGCGAGCTTCCATGTAATCTATACGCCGAAAAAGAACAATATTTTCCTGAAACGGTGGCAAATGGAGCCCAATAAAAAAGTACTTTAGGTTGTTGTGATTTTAAACCGACGCACGTGCCTGGTTTACAAGCATGAAACAACTAGGGAGTGCAAGCTATTACAACAGCTTCATTTGCTTGTAGGTTCTTTACCACGGGTAAGATCAAGGTGATCAATAACTTTTGGCATTGGGCAGAAAATATTTGAAAAATATTCGGTCTAAGCTATATAGAGCTGGTTGAAATGCTACTGTGTTACGCAAGTTATTTAGGGTCACTATTTTTCCTCATCTTTGTTTTTTTTTTTTGTTCCAATATCGTGGCCGTAAGTTTTGTGTAGTCTTGTGTTTGCGCTTGGTCGTGGATCAAATGTATGGAAGCGATTTAGAACAATTTGGCTCGCTTTGATAATGTTTTTGAGTTCAATTTTGCCAAAAAAAAAGATTTTCAGCTTGTTGCAAGCTAAATTATCGCGAGAGAGGCAGCACCATAAGCAGAGGTGTAAAGTAACGAAAGTAGCTCTACTTAAGTAGCCTACTCAAGTAGATTTTGTCGGTAACGAGCACTTTTTAAGTAATTATATTTTTGGATATTTTCTACTTTCACTTGAGTAACATTAACGTAACATAACGCTACTTACGTACATTTTATATTAAAAGTAGTTTGTAGGCTTAGTAAGGCTGCTAAGGCATACCTAATTTTTTTTTTTTTTTTGGGCAACGTCGGGCAAAATATTCGAACCGTGGTGAAAATTATGAATGAGCGCGAGCTCGACTAGTACAGACAGGTCCAAGTCCGCGCTTCTTCACCTTAAGGTATTGTTGGAAAAGAGACGAGATTTGCGTACGGCACTAGCGATTACTGCGCCACGGGAATATTAGTTTAGTTACTGACCACTGTGTAACACATTAAACTGACCATAAGGGTTGCTGTGATGCTCGGTGCTAGTGACGTGATATTTAATTACGAGGTTGAAAGTTTCTTAGTTTTTAGGCTACGCTATAGATACCAGTAGCCAATAGTCAAGGCCTGCATGCTTGGTAAATTATTTTACTCGGCTAAAAATTGCAAAAATGCGCAAGTTAGTGTAGATAGTGTAGTCAGTGGTCATGTTGCCTTAGTTTATCCCACAAAACCTTAGTTCCTAGTAGTAAGGAACATAGGCTGCTGGTGCAGTTACTGTAGCCTGAAGCATATCGGTTGGGTAAACACCATGAAAGCTGTAACATTTTGATATTAACAGAATGGCTATTGCTCAAATCATTTTGATGTTTCACTGTTTTTTTGTGTATACTGAATAAATTGCTCAGGTTTCATATATGACGACATCACAACTCATCACAATAATCTAGCGAGGAAAGGACACAGCTTGGTAATTAATATTAGTAGCCAACTAATCATGTTGCGTTACTACTATTAAGTGTTATAATTGAAATACTTTACCACATTCATGCTTTTGGTACGAATAACAATGGAGCCGTTTATATTACTGAACTACTGATATACTTCCGCATTCAAAAATTGCTAACTTTTGGGCAGTTATAGTGGTTTGGGCTCTCATTTTAAAGTGCGATATCGCATATTTATACGTGGTATTTAGCAACATTCATAGACCAGGATGCAGAAAATACAAGGGTCTTGTGAAAGAAAACTTTCTACTTGGCTACTTGAGTAGCTTAAAAATCTGTTTACTTTATACTTTTACTTGCTTAGTTAAATGGTTTAGTACTTTCTACTCTACTTGCACTACATTTGATCGTCAGTAACAACACTTTTACTTGACTATTGTTTCTGACTACTTTGTACACCTCTGACCATAAGCATAACGAAGGTATTGGCTGAAAAAACTAAAGTTATCGAAAAGATTTTTCACTCTGGTTTTTACGCTCTTGCAGAAATTTGCAAATTAAAACAAATCTTTCATCATACTTTTGCTGTTTTCGCCGAAGCGTGTATCTAGTTGGAAGGGCCCATCTCCGCCTCATTGCGCCTGCGCAAACATAAGTTCTTTGGAAGAAACGCAGCAGCGGTGGCAAGCTGTTGCCAAAATTATTTCCGGTTTAAGCGGCCCAAGATTTGAATCCAGCGCTCCAGAGACGAATGCAATACCGCTCGACCTTCTGGACAGCGCTGAAATTTGCAATAGATTATAATCATTGCAAACTATATGTAAATTATGATAAAACATTTTATATATGTTTGTAAATTATTGTCAAAGATGCGCCTTACTTTGATTATAACTTACATGTAAAGTGATTCATATATAATTCATATACAGTTTATAATAATAATAATCTTATTCCAAACTTTTGCAAGTGCTATGTGTATGAAGAACAGAGCTTTCTCCATTTAATTTGCATAGCCCCTTTTCCCATCAAAAACTTTCTTAAATGCATTGTTCCAGTATTCAAATGGAATTGAAAAATATACTTATTTGAAAAAGATAATAATTTATTGAAAAAATCTGCAGTAATAAGCTGAGTAAACTAGGCTAAAACATACCTGTTTTGGATTGTTCCTGGGCAGCGCAGCTGTTTCATATTAACATCGTCACAAACAAACTTGATGTAGTAAGATTACTCGACTCTTCCACAACACTTGAATTTGCGATCAAAATTCTTTTTGAATAATTAACAGTACTGCTGATGTCGCGGTAACGAACAATACAATTTTAAACCACTAAAACAGAGTCGATGCTAGCCGGTGGAATTATTAAATATGTGCTTGTCTTTGTCAATAAAGTTTCTTGCATTATAGTCTACACTGCATTGCTATTTCACATTTCAGAAGAAGATTTTAAAACAATTTTGAATGAACAAATGCATCATCCAAGGGAGTTTCAAATAAAACAAAAAGATCATAAACCATTCAAATAAAACAAAAAGTTCATAAAACAAACCTCACTCACTCAAGCTATTAATAATAAAACAAAAATCAATTATGATCGATTTTGTAGCTCTTTGTAACTTGTCAATACTTGACTTTAAACTTTAAACGACATTTATGTCAAAAATTTTCTTTTCCGTTTTCTCTCAAAAGATATAGAAATTTCTTGAAATTGTAATTTCCAAGTTTGAACCTACCCTTTCGATATCTTTCTATTTTCAAGATATGCTGCAGGCTTAAAGTCAGTGTTTTACCTCCAAAAGTTTTAATTGAAATCCAAAAAATGTATATTGTTAATTCCCAATTAGTGTAATTGTGCCAGCGTTGCTGCCAAACAAAGTAAAGGATTATAATATTGTAAAACAGGAACTTTTGGAGTAAACACTTTCTAAATTTTAAACAACTATAATTCAGTTTCTTTGGAAGAACTGGCCTTGCACGACTGCAACATACCAGACACAGACTTTGACTGCAGGTATCGCGTCTCGAACACAGCATACAGCTTTCTTTTATACTGAAGGCTGCAAAAAATTATCTTTGCAGCGCGTGTGGTTACTTATTCCAGGATCTCAATTATTTTCTTCTGAGTGTTCATCTTTTGAGTCTCTTAAAAGAACGTCTTTGGCTCTTCCTTTTTGTCTCTGATCTCTGATCCAGATTTTAGGCTGTGACCAGCAGGTTGGTATGTCTCACCGGAGCTTCTTTGCGCACCAATTTTATTGGATAGTAAAGAAGCAGTGGCGCAAGTATAGATTCGAGCCAGGTGATACGAGCTTAGACTAAAGAACCTACTTACTATCGTTACCTGCGTATGTGACAATATACGCATTGTGACGCCAAAAAAATCTGAGCATGTAGTGGCAGGAGCAGGCACGCAAGCAGTATTTTTCCAAGGAGAAGGGGTTTGAACCAAAGGTTAAAATTTTTTTGTTTGAAAATGGCTTCGTTTGTCGAGCAGAATGGCCTAACTCAATCGTATTATACGCGGAAGCCCCAGCGGCTGGGCGATTTTTGTAAATTTTCGAAAAAAAATCAATCTGAATCACATTTCACGCGTTTTTAGAGCTATTTGAAAGAACAAAATTGTTCCGATTCCGAAGCCATTTAATATAACTAACTTGCCCGACTCCTTCAAGTTCCCTTTTACTTACGGTCAAGTCCAAGACACGTTTAAACGCTTGAATTTTTAAGATCGGGGAGATGGCTGCAGCCCTCTTAACTTCCCTGGTCGGGCACTGCCCAAGAATAACGTAAGTTCAGTAAAAATGCCAATTTTATGCTAAATTTGGAATGTGGAAAAATGTGAAAAACTGTTTTTTCTAATTTTACTTATACGGTATCTTCTCTTCTTAAATAATTGCTTTGAGAACATATTATTGCAAAAAAATTCCCAAATTGCTATTTTTCAGACAAAAATTACTAACGTTCTTTAGCGGGGCATGGGAACTTTTTTGCCCTCGCCCTCAGAGCTCCGTTTTTTTTTTTGTTTTTTTTAAGGCCAATAAAGACTTGCGCTTACAACTACGGGTACGGTGTACCTCAATTGATTAATTCAAATTAAGAAAAAATATTTACTTTGTAACAATTTGAGATATTATCGTATAATTTAAAAAAATTTCGTTAAAATAAATAAACTAGAAATAAAGTTTGCGTTTGAAAAACTATTGAAAAAGTGGGACCCCATTATCAGTGGACATTTGCACTGGACCCTCATTGCCTAAAAATATATCATTTCCACATTTAGAATTAAGTTATTCCCTTTTACGAGTTACCGCCATCTTTTGTTACGGATTTTATTACAATATATATATATACAATAAAATTCAGTTAAGGGGGTTCAGGACAAGAGCACTTGGGACATTGTTTCACAAAATGAATAATGATTTAATGACAATTGATAACAAATGGATTTGAGCCGTCGCGACGCGTTTCGTCCTTGCTCAAGGGACTCTTCAGGCGACAAAGGTCAATTTTGTTTTCATTAGCCAAAACAAAAACAAAAAATATTTAATTGGAATCGGCCCCCCTTACCGTTTCTAGGCTATATGTCTTCCAGTGCAATATGGCTATTCCAAAACTTTTCGCCGACAACTTACCGACCACCATTACCCAGTAGGCTACTGACTCGCTACTTGAAACCTTCAAAATCTACCACTAATCAATTCTACTACCTCTTTACCGAAATCTTACAAGCTAAGCCTACTTACTGCTAGCATTGCAGGTTTGGTCTGCACAACGTTAAATTTGAAACCAATCAAAGAAACTAATACCGAATAATAGCCCATTATTGTCAAAAAATACAAAATATCGCAAAACATTACGTATGGAGCTCTACGCAATGGAAAATTTTAATAAGAGACCCCAACGTTATTCGAATTAAAATTAAATATATTTTTTTTGTTTTGGCTAATGAAAACAAAATTGACGTTTGTCGCCTGAACAGTCCCTTGAGCAAGGACGAAACGCGTCGCGACGGCTCAAATCCATTTGTTATCAATTGTCATTAAATCATTATTCATTTTGTGAAACAATGTCCCAAGTGCTCTTGTCCTGAACCCCCTTAACTGAATTTGATTTACGCTCACCAAGTTAGTGGTTTGAGCACTCTCGGTTTAGGAATCTCTTGACTATGACCCTTGTCTTAGCCTTTCTCAAAATTTATATATATACAATATATATATACAATATATATCGAAACTGCTGCCAACGCGTGAAACTTCAAAATGGCGTCTAAAGTCATTTCAAAAACAGTACAACTCTTTTCAAATTATCATTAAAAACTTTAACGAAATGCAATATCTTAGGCACTTGGGCACCCTTTGCCTTTTGAGAGCGGCTGTCCTCAAAAAGTCGGTCCAAGGCCTTGCCCTCGGACTTTTTTGAGTCCAGGGCCTCAAACTTTGGGTGCTCGACTCCACCTCTGATATATTGTGTAACTCCAAGAAGCTCATGCATATTCATGCACTGCAGCATTAACCAACCGACCAAGCTGCTTATAAATCACCATTCGGAAAAAGCACTATAGTTTAAATCAGCTTAGCAAGATACGAGTAGCAGTATTAAAATTTTATCATGGCCCATATCTGAGCTGCCAGAGGAGAATTTCCTGAAAATTATACTATAGCCTAGAGACTAAATTTTACAGTATCTTTATGGTAGCATCAGCACTACATCAGGTTTAGGCGGATTAGTGGAAACAATTAAGTTGGCTATAATTCATCTTATCATTGCCCCTTTTACTGTTTCATGTTCATTCGCCCAACAGAAACGCAGGGAATAGGGGCAATTTTAAAATACCAAGTAGGGTACCGGTTATTAAATTACAGTGCTCTTGGTTTTCAATTGACTGAAAGCTTTTATCCAACAAACCTGGTTTCCGCCGGCTGAACTGTACGGTGTTTGGTCACTAACTGGAGATTTGTATTTCAAGACCCATAACCCAGTTTGTGATCTAGCCCGACTTTAACCCATGACTCCGAAATTCTTTCTGCCTAGCCAGACCACTGCCAATACAAATGCCACGTTTTGCATTAAAGTAAATTGATTTTCACATGTTGCTTGAATTTTATACTAGGCATAACTAGATACTAATGCTGATTCTATAGTTGTTTTTTTTTACGATAGGCTTCAATTAGATGTGCTTTTTGATAAGTCTGGGGCCTAAGAGGTTTGGAAGCGAAAACTGCTGTATACTGTTAGAAACATTCAGCCTAGCTGCTTACAGTCTGCTGTTTTTGGTTTTCCATAGCCCAGTCCTAACCTGTAAGTTAACCTTTCTCCATTTCTTAAAACTGGTCGGCCGATAATTTTTTAAACGTAGGTCGAATATCAACAGCAATCAACCTAATAAATCCTTTTTTCCAAGTAGGTTTGCCGGTACTGCCGGTAAAACGCAACTGACATAGAATATGTCTAACCATTGCTTTTTAAATTTCTTAACAATCACATGTCACTGTTACATCATAGTTATGAACCTGAAAAAAATAAATCGACTTAACAACATTTTCCTCTGACAATGGGACCTATAAACAAATCTTTAATCGCTAATTTTTCAGGGAAGGAAACGAGTTTTTTCTTCAAAATTTCGCCAAAAGTTGTATTTTGCACCACAGTACCAGAATATGGTCATAACTCAATTTGCCAAAAAACTGACTTAACAACTTTTGTCTCTCAGGTCTTCAAATGGTTTTCAAAGACGCTTGTTTTTCAATATTTGCTTAACTTTGAAAAAATTTTGTCTTGCTGAACCCTATTCGGACCAGGCAAAATTTTTGGACTAATGGCCCAGGGGGGGTTGATTCGACACAACACATTCAAACGTTAATAACTCCCGAATTACAAAAGATAAAACAACCGTTTTTGTTCCACGAAAAGCTCAATTTTCTGACAAAAAGTCTGAGCTTTTTGTCATTATATTTGCAACCTTGATCTTCAATTAATTCAAAATAAGTCAAGGACTATCAGAAGCGATCGGTTCGCTTTTTATCTGCATAATGTTAATAAGCGTTTGATGGCCATAACGCGGCATCGCAGCTGTAGTTTTATTCAGTAACTCAGAGATAATTACGGACTAAACTAAAAGATCATTTCTATTGGGCTAAAATATCTAAATTATTGGTTTGTTGCGTGAATTAAATAAAATATCTAAATTATTGCAAGCTGAATATTTGTTTCTGTTCTAGTTCCTTTTGCTAAACGCTCGAAATTTAGTATTTTTTGCTCAAAATTTATGAAAGAACTAGCATCAAACCACTATTTTTTCTCATTCACATTTTGTTAGTAAATGTTTATGACATAGTTGTAACAAACATTAATAAAATTGATTGAATTTTGAGGTAATTTTTAATATGCCGAATATTCGTACTCTAATACAATATAGAAAGAATTTTCACTGGGAAAACTCGTACTATGGGTTTCATTCTCACTCTGGTAGATCTGGCAATGCAAAAATTGCATTTGTTGCTACTCTTGCTAAACCTAATCAAAAGTGCAGTGTAGCATTCTGTATATACAACGCTGTTTGTCTTACCAATTTTATCATTTTCTATCAGTAGTCGAGTGGATAAAGCGTCTGCTGCTGATACAGTAGATTTGGGTTCGATTACCGGTCTGGTCTAACCAAAACTTGAAAAAAGTTTGTATTCACATCCAGCTTCCCGACTAGATAATAGCAGTAAAATGGGCAATGTGAAGCTTTCATGTGTCGGACGGAGTGTAGTGAATGTTAATTTTTTCAAAGTATTTTTTGTACCATTTTTTACGGACTTTTGCATTATAAGAAAAAAAGAAATTGGTCTAACTTGTTTCTCGGATTCTTGGTTCATTTTTTATAATAATAGTTTGGACAACTTAGAGTACTGTAATAGATTATGGCGTCGGATTAGTTTTTTTTTTTTTTTTGGTTACTTTGCAAAAGATTACGTTGTCTAATATTGGAGAGTATTTTTTTTCTCAAAAATTCTGCAGTTTTTATGAAGTTTATGTAAGAAACCCAAAATTAATTTGGTCATTGCTCGTCATTAGATTTTCCAAAATCTTATATAGTAATCAATGGGCTAACCATCTAGTGTATTATCACAAATGATTTCAGAAGTAAAAGCAAAAATTAAAAGTGTTTTCTGCATTGCAATTACAATTATTGGTTATACTGATTGAAACATCATTCGTTTTATCGCTATTCGTATGATTTTACAAAGACTGTCTAATTCTTATACGTAACGATTTTATCTTGATAATGTTTCAGATTTTGTTTCAGAGGTGGCTTTATAACCAATTGTTGCACACTTTGGTTGTTACTGGGAATAGTGCTGAATAAGTTTAGAAAAGCAGTAAAAAAGAAATAGTATAATTCCAAGGTTAAAAATTTATTTGCCGGTTCTCATCTTTGATCAAAATCATCAAAGCTACTGTACTTCTTTTGTCCTCGCATCCAAAACTAGCAATATTGCTTGTATGCGATAAAGCCGTTAGATAGTTGCAGTAAATTTGAAACATTAAAAATTTGCCAACGACATCAGTGAATTTAGATACACTATCTTAGCTATTTATGATCACAAAAAAATCCGGTAAAAATTCATCTACAAAATGGTTAGTTAATCGGATTGTTCTTTGCGAAGTCTGTTAGTTAGAGAATTTGCTTTCCGTTTTTATATTTCGTATCAACAAGCATAATTTTTTTGGTTGTGAATGTACAGACATAAAAGCGAAAATTGAAAAGTAATGAAACAACATAATTTTTTTAAATCTGGCATGCCACGGTTGCCACCTACCATTATAGACCACAAATGAAAAACTAATGTGAAACTCCGTAATATCTGCCATAGTAGCCATGCAGTAAGCCTGTAGTAGCATCTAAAAAGAAATTAGTAAATGCGGTAACAAGTATAATACCACATAGCACATTTTACAATGTGCAAACCCAATAATTGTTTAGTTTGAAGTAAATTTTATAAAAATTTAGCAAAGTTTTACACTAGCTCTTGGTTATTGCTTCGAATAGCATTTTTTACGCAAAGTTTCTAGCAACAATAGCCTTGAATAACAAAAAACATAAAATTGAAAATAAGGATTTCGAAACAAGTATTATCAAAAACTCACTACTTTTTGCAATTTATTGAATATCGCAAACGCATATGAAATGTTGCAATTTAGTGAAAGCAAATTGGGTGCGCACAATAAGTTATCGGTGTGCTGCTTCGTCACACGCAAAGATACACAGGCAAATTTCTGCTTTTGATGTTATCACTTGAACTTCATGAAAAACCTTGAGCTGTCAGAATTATGCATATGTTTTTTTGAAAAATGAACATCTTTCTCCTGATGCTGCTGCTTAGCAAAAACTAAAAATTCATTTATAAATTGCGTTTTTTTTGCTTTCTTTTATTTACCAAAAACAAATTTCGAACATAAAGACTATCTAAATTCATACTGCATGCCACACACTTGATAACTTATGAACATTTTTGACTACTGTATATCGGCAACGCGAAAAAAAATATTGGCAAAAAACAAAAGTAATTGCGCTTATGTTGGCCTCCAATTTTTTTATCAATAAATACGTTTATATTACCAAATCGCAATTCTTATTTATTAGCGAAATGTTAAACATGAAGCTTAGTTTGAAATTTGGTAAAATTACACGAAATTGTCTGAGAAATTCAGCTGTGAAGTTTCGAAATCGTAATGAAAATTATAATGCCTCAGGCAAAATGGTAAATGAAAATTTGCTGTCACAACTCTTTTGGAATATCGATCGCAACAAAAGCTGTTCAAGAGATTACTGAATTTACGTTCTTATTCACGTTACCAGTGTACAAAAAAGCGTGAAATAATTACTTACGACAGAACAATTGGGATTAACAGGATTAAATTAACTTCTCAAAAATTTTGCCAGAAACGCAGGGTCGACCTTAAGAAACGTTTAATAACTCCAAATCTAGTTGGCATGCGACAATGGTTTTACAAATGAAAGTTGAAGCAGTAAATTTTAGGAAAAGTCAAGAAATTTTATTATTGTGGCTTGACTGCTTCATAACAAAATTTCCAAATAAACAAATGGGGGGAGCTAATCAATCCCCCCCCTGGGCCGAATAGGGTTAAGGTTTAAACCCAGTGTTTTAGACCCTCTGCCAATCAAAGAAGTATGGTTATTTATGAATACGTGTGCCACTGTGATAGTCAGTACGTAGGTCGCACCACTCAAAGGCTTCAGGAACGCATCAAGCAACATGTTTCAAAAGCAATAATGCAAAAAACCACTCTTACTCAGGAACAGGAAACCTACCGATCTCAACCAACTGGAACCGAGCCAAATAGAAAATGCAAAGCAAAAGTAAGGCTCAATTCGAACCACAGAGCGATTCAGCAATTGGCCAACATTTGTTGAAATCCAATCAGTGCACACGCAACTACTCTCATTCGCAGTTTAAAATCCTAACCACAGCTCGCTCTCAGTTTCACTTGAGATTGTTGGAAGCGTTGTATATTTCACGTCAAAAAAAAATTTTTGCAGGCAAAAGCAGTTCGTGTTCACGCTACAACTGTTTCGGTAAGATCAAAGCCTGCTGTCATTGGATAAATTGCGTTTCTCCTTACTATTGTGCAATCTCTTTAATGCATTTCTCCTTACTGCAGAGTGCATTTTTCCTTACTGCAGAGTGCATTTCTACTTACTGCATTTGGTTTTTAAAAGATACTGCTCACCACATACCAAACCTGACAGAAATCGCAACCAAAGAGTTCTGTCCGATAAGCTAATTGCGAAAGCAAAATGAAATCGACTTTATTGAAAGTCATTTTCATATTCTTTTTACGATTTTTGTTTTTGATTGTTGCTGCCTTTATTGTGGCCACTATATCACCAATATTTTTAAAGAAAGCACGAATTCGCATAGCGCAGATATGTAGTAAGTATGCAATGCAATGCAAGTGACATGCATCAAAGTAGGGTATAATTCGTTTAATGTTATGCCAGCCAAAGACATGTACCAAACAGCATCTGTTATGAGCAATGCAAAATTTTCTCGTTTGGTCCCAAGTTGTCGCAATACGTCATCCACAGTGTGTAGAATAATACTGCTATCAACATTGCTACTGCTTTCAAGTGGAAGGCACTCAATAAGAAATGTTTTGTTTGGAGTATCCCAGCTGCCAACTAGTACATTAATGTATTTTTGCTTATCCACTTCTACTTTATCTACACTCAAAAACACTTTTTTGTCCGGAAGTGCATGTAGTACTCGAAAATTCTCCTCTTTTTGGGATACTAATGGAGCAACGCTTGCACTAGCTGCTGTTTCAGAAGGTAAAGTTTTCTTATTGCAAAAAACAGAGATTTTAAAGCAACATTATTTAGTTTATGGAGTGGAATATCTGCTGCTGGAAATGAAAAGGTACTTTTTCCTTGAAGTTCGCTCGATTGAGATGTACATAGGTTTGCTTACTTTGAGAGCTGCTTGTCGTTATTAATTTAGGTTGGTAAAGCTTACTTTTTTGGTGACTCTCAGCAAAAGTTTTTTTGTAACATATGGTTGATACGTCGCAAAAATTGCTCGAAAATTGCCAGCTGGAGTTTTCTCCAAACTCATTTGGATATTGGCGGCATATATCTTGTACTTTCGCTGTTGACGATTTTTCTTGTTTAGGCATTTTCATACAACCAAAGTTTCCAAGCTATACAATTTTTAAAAAACAAGTGTAGAGAGCGTAACGGTTTTATATGACTACGTAATTGTGTTGCAATAATGCATTTTGTGTCACAGTAACAATGAGAACTGAGAATTCAAACTTTTTCACGAGTATTTGCTTTTGCAATTATGTTGCAAACTTGATTGCAACACATTTGCGATATTCGTGAAATTTTTTGTAATTTTGAGTTGAAAGATTTTCTTTCAAATTGTATAAAATAACATACTACAAGTATAAAATATTGACAGAGGCTCAAAAATTCAGAAAAATCAAAATAGGATTAATTGTTTTGTTCTCTTTTCTAGATGTCTTTGATGAGAGACGATTTTGACAAATTTTAAATTTATTGAAAATTTTGACTTTATATTGACCAATAAACCCTTTAAAAAACAACTCTTGAGCAGCCAAAACCAATTTTAATATAAATTTGATTATGCAACAAACCCCTGAAAAAAATTGACTTTACTGACTTTTGCAAGCCCTAGTTGTGACAATTTTTTAAACTTCAGTTTTTGCTTGAGCGTTAGTTTGATACTCTATAAAAATAATTGTAACAAATTCAGCAACAATAAAAACTACCAAAAAAAAGAGCTTTATTTGTGCCCCATTGGTGATGCTCACATTCTTTTATTACTGGCTGTTTTTAACACTGAGTTAGGCAGCTTTGTCTTTTCTCTGTAGCAATCAAAGAAGGAGTCGAGTCACTTGTTTTGGATTATACTTTAGTAGTTGCAAAATCTACAACGAGTAGATGAAAAAGCATTTTGCTGAATTTGTTTAAGTAAGACCATTTATAAAAAAGGTTTTTTAAGGAATACAATTACATTGTGACTAATGAATGGTCAAATAAATGATTCAAATTAGTGTGGTAAGAAAACGTTTTTTTTTGGAAAGTGTTTTTTAACTTGCTTTTTTTTGTATTTTTTTAAAAAAGTATGTGTAATTTTTAGATGAATAATGAGACTTAAATGTTTTTTCAAAATTTGGTCGGAAACTTTTGCTTTTTCTGAGCAACATAGACCTAGCTATTGCTTGCTGAGAAAATGAAATCCTGAAGTTTCGGTAGTTATAGTAAAAGTAGCAACTCTGCAGTTTTCTTACATTCTGACGGGTTTTCTTTTACAGCGATCCGCAGTGGCGTCGCTACAAATGATGGCACCTGGGGCAGAATTTTGTGGTATCACTTTTTATAATGTATAGCAGACGGCAAAACGTTATATTTTAAAGATAATGGTATCAATTTATTGCTGTAGATAACGCTTGTTATTTGGCTAGCTAAATAACTTTTCATTGTAAAGTTCTATTAATTGGAAGTATAAGCAGCACCGTGGCAGTACACGTTTAGTATCGAACGAGTAATTAAAAAATCTGCAATGGTAGGAGAGAACGTTTCGGGGATCTGGAACCTCCGCCGGAAGCCATTGGGAATTTGGAGGCGGAACCCCTAGCACTCGAAAAATTGTATTTTTTTGCAAAAATATCTCTAATTTTATCTTAGTTTAATGAAAATTATTGATTTTAAAACGTGGCATCAGGGAAAACTGTGGTGGCATAGAAACTAGCAAAAACAAAGTTAGACGCAAGCGTCTAGGCAGAAATCTCCAAACTGAGGGCTGTTTTGAGAGTCTTGGGGCGGAACACCCAGCACTCGAAATATTTGTTTTTTATTGCAAAAATAACCCTAATTTTAGACCTATTTCGATAAAAATTATTGCTTTTGAAATATGGAATAGATATTAGCAGTGCAAAAACATCATTAAACTGATTGCATAAATGGGCAATGACTATGTAGAAGATGGCTAATGGTAAAGTTTTAGTTCTTTTTTTGACAAACTGGTACCGTAAATCAAAAATCTTATAGCTCAATGAAACTCACAAGAAGTAATCTATTTCGTTTATATTTAATACAAAAAAATAGCTGGTTGGAGAAGGCTAATGAAGCAATACTATCTAAATCGAAGTGATTGGTAATTTACTAATGTTAAATTGCTACCTCTCCCACATTCCTGAGCAAATATTTTTTCATGAAACGTATCTTCAGCATGTTTTAACAATCGATCAAATTTCATTGCTTAGTTTTGGCAATTTTCCAAAGCTTTTACTGATTTGTAAGTTATATTTTTGACAAATTAGCGCCTCTCCTCAAAATAAATGTTTCAAAAAATGCTTTAAACCATTTTTTAATCCATTTCAATGAGCTAACCATGTTCTATGATAATAAACATAACGTTGTTTTCTTTTTTGTTGAATTGGTGTCATAAAATGGTGTCATTCCAAAATGGTGACACCTAGGGCAGGCTGCCCTCATAGCAATGCCACTCTTAATTCAAACTCTGGGTTCAGAGATTTTTTTCAGATTTGCATCTCCAAAGCTTTTTGTCTTTATTTGACTTAAAATTTTGAATTGTGCGTTCAAAATTGAGCATGAGTGACTGCATGCAGTATTATCTTTGAAATTTTAAAACTTGCAGTATGTTTTTGAAATGGAAGTTATGTAATTATTTTTTCCCATTGATCTTACCTGAGTTTCAGCAATCTTTTCATTTTATCAGCTTTCAACAGAAGTAATACATGCTAGTTTTCGATCGTAATTAATCGCATGATTTAGTGGTTGATGTTACGGGAGATTGGGATTAACTCGTCAGTTTAGATTGCCAATAATAAAAATACTGTAAGCTAATTGTCTACCTAATATCTTTTTGCAATTGTTTGAGTATGACTATAACCATTAGCTGCATTGATAGATGAGTAGTCTATAGCTTGAAGTCTAGCTAACAAGATTTTTGATAGCCCAAAACACACTGTTTAACAATTATTCTGAAATTTGGTTTATGCCTTTTTTCCATTGAGTAGCACAGTATCTTAGACCAAACAGACATTAAGTAAATTTTTCCTTTTATTTGCTGTATTACGCTTCTGCGTTTTTACAGTTTCCAGGACAGGCTAGTTAAAGGGTGTTACAAAACAAAAAATAACCCTCGTTTTTTTATTTGCATCTCTAGTTCAAACACTTTTTGATGAATCTCAGTTGTGGTTAAAACCTTTACAAACAAAGCCGGAAAAAGAATTTCGAAATTGTTGCTTCGTTGCTTCTTTTTTGTCACTTGGTTAAAATTGCATGCTGTATTATCTGGTCCTTTTCGGCAGAGTTGATAGTCACACTTTACATAATTGTGGTTGTTTCTTGTTTCTTCCAAATGAAATTTAGAACGTTAGGTTACAATTATTTTGTATGTATTAACATATGCAGTAGAGGTAACTATTTTTGACATGTCTATTATTAATTTTGTTTCAGATAATGAATTAAAACTTTTTCAAAAAGAACAAGCAAAAACTCAGTGCAAAGTTGAATTGCTTTCCTGCCTTGAGCGTCCCATCAATTTGGCCCCTCTTCACCTGACCCAACAAAAAGTAGAGTTAGCAGATGATTTGGGACATTTTCACACGCGCAACGAAATTTCTCAACCAATCTTCGAACCTTCCAGAACTGGCATTATAGTAGACAACCTATTTACCAAAGCAACCGAACATGCATTCTCAACCACTAAATTTCAATACCTTGACGACGAAGCACGAGAAAAAGACATTTCCAGGCTTGGAAACACTGTAGGACTCATTGGACAGGCCGGTATTGGCAAAACTACACTGTCCAAAACAATCCTAAATAGGGTTTTAAATGAAGGGTTGTTTGATGCAGAATACGTGTTTTATCTGCAATTTCGAGCTGTCAATTTCAAACAGGAAACAAATTTGCTCTCTTTTCTGGGTGTTGACCTTCCCTGGGCCCAAGAAAAATCACGACGCAAAGCTGTTTTAGCTAAATTGGCCAAAAGTAGTCGCGTTGTGATGATCTTTGATGGCTTTGATGAAGCTGTTTTAGATCCATCAACTCCAAGCAAAAAAATTTTTCTCTGGGAAGAAGCCAAACCCGAAACCTTTATCAAAAATCTTTTAAATGGCTCTGTTTTACCTCAAGCAAAAAAATTAATCACATCTCGACCAAGGCAATTATTATCACTTAACACCAGCCTAAAACCGCATTATATTGTCAACATCACTGGTCTGGACATAGAATCGCAAAAGCAAATTTGCAAGGAAATTTGCGACAAAAACGCTGACAGAATTTTTAATCATATCATACACCACCCTCAAATTGCTTCGTACTGCTACGTTCCTGCCAATTGTATTTTTGTAATGTATGTCATGGGCAAAATCATTCAAGATAAGTCTTCTCAAGCTTTTCCCAACACTATTACTGGCGTTTTGGTTATAGTGATTGTTTTTTTTTCAAAATCAAATCATGCTCGAGTCAAGTTTTCTCTAGAAAAACTTGCTAATTTAGCTTGGGAAGGTTTAAAAAGCCAAAAAATTTATTTTGGTGAAGAGGATTTGCAAAGGGTTGGGTTGTGTCATGATGATGTTAACTTGTTTTGCGTAACTTTTCTTGGTATTGCAAAGAAAGATTTTCCATTTTTCGGAGGGGATCCTGAAAAGTTCACTTATTTTTCACACTTGATTATTCAGGAATTTTTTGCAGCTTTGATGCTCATTTTTTTCTCCTCAAAAAAAAAATTTTGCCAGCATTTTTTGGGTAAAACGTTGGTTGGTTTTCAAGTGTCTAAACCTAATTTTGATCTTTTCGCCAGTGACTGGGAAGTGGTGGCCAAGTTCCTTTTTGGT
The DNA here is from genome assembly GCA_963965965.1 of Trididemnum nubilum. Lineage (NCBI taxonomy): Eukaryota > Metazoa > Chordata > Ascidiacea > Aplousobranchia > Didemnidae > Trididemnum > Trididemnum nubilum. The sequence goes on along the minus strand of OZ014483.1, from coordinate 28,710,669 downwards.
CTTTGCAATGCCAAAACAGTACAGGGTTTGTTGAAAGAGTTTCCTTCTCTCAGTTCTGACTTGCCAGACAAAACCAAAATCCTTTGTAAATTCGTTCTTAAGTCTTTTCCCACCGACACTCATCCTCAGGTTGATTACTTCCAACATATTTTGCAATTTTGCACATGGGCTTACGAATTAAACGATCACAAATTTGCTTCTGAGGTTGCTAAACGCCTAGAAAAGGAATTAATTGTTGTGGGAAAATTTCTTCCAAGCGACGTTGCTCCAATCCATTTTGTTCTTCGACGCAGAAGAAAACCTCTCCATCTTAAAACAACACCATTTGACTCCTGGTTTGTGGCTGACAGCCTTGATCTATTTTTGGAAGAGGTTCCCAAAACGACTAAAGGCTCAATTGTTTCGGTAATTTTTTTGAAACTAATATTGAGCAACGTAGTTTGAAGAAAGTTGTTTAAAAACGAAATTTTATAGACTTTTTGAATTTTTAGCCGCTATGATAATATTATATTAAGTCGATCAATGGTAGACTCAAAAATTAAAATGCTATTGCAAATTTAGCTTCTAATTGCCATGAAAAGTTTTGCGTTTTGTTGAAGCAGCCTATGTGGGATTCTGATAAACCAAACATCAAACGCATTGTTCGCATGATTGTAGTTTACAGAGTAACGTTTGATGTTTTGCTTAGATTGACATACAAAGCTTCAAGGTTCATGACAAAGCCAAAGACGACTCCGCTAGTTTAGGTCGATATATTCGAGATGTAGAAAAGAAAGACAAAATAAAATTCCCAAAAGGTCTTGGAAACACTGGGTTTGAATTATTGGCATCTGCCGTAAAACTTAAAAGTTCACTGGTAAGTACTGGTCAGATATTTATTCACACAAAACATTTTACACGAACAGAGCAATATTGATGTTTGGGCGTCATTTTGATAGATATTGAAACAAAGTGCTCATTTACGTCAGTAGATTAAGATTTAAATTTGCCTAAAAATATTTGTTGAATTGAAATGTGTTTTGAAATTTTTTAAACTACTTAATTTTAAATATTTTGTCAAAGTGGAATTCGCTATAAATTTAATTTTTTTCTGATTACAAAAATGAGTTGATGAAAAAGCTTGATTTTGACTGTACAAAAAAATTTTCAGATGTTTTTGGTAGACGACACCGTTCAATAAATTTTGTGAAAAACAAACTACAATTTTTTGTCATTTTAGGGCTGTTGGTTTCGAATATAAATCCGTTTTTGTAAAAATGGTTAGCGTTTTTTTTGAAAATATAAGTAAAAACAAAAAATTTCTAAATAAAAGTTGGTTAAAGTGTATGAGTTATAACAAATGCATCGTGTAGCTAAAGTTGCTTCCGAACTTTATATAATGAAGACTCTTTTACACAGTGAATTTTTATTAACTTTTTTTTGAATTCGGACCATACTCACTAAATTTTACATTGTTAAAAAGCGTAGTTTTAAACAGGACGAAATTAAGTTCTTACGTAACACAATGCAATTTTGAACACAAGTATTACCACGCACTTGCAGAATTTGCAAAGACAGCGAATCAAACCTGCGTAAATTAGTTATATTAGTTATACTGTTGTCAGCGAAAAATGCTAAAAAGAAACTGAAACTGAAGAAACAATAGGCTTTTTTGTCACATTTTTGTCATTGGTGAAATTACAATTAGGGGGGGCCTGCCTCCCTCCCCTTGCCTACGCCTATGTTCTAATTGAGGAAAACAAAAAAGGTGTTCGCGAATTTTCCGCGAGGTTTCTGGCGTTTTCCAACGAAATTTCAACTGTTCAAAAAATAGTGCTGTTCTCAAGCCGAGGACAGGGCAATTTTTGAAGACTTTAGGCTTCGAGGCCAAGGCCAAGGCCAAGGACTTGAGGCTTCGAGGCCAAGGCCAAAGCCAAGGACTTCAAAATGTGTCCTCGAGGAGGTCCTCGAGGCCAAGGACGTCCTCGAGGACTCCACTTCTGATAGGCAGACACCAAAAAACGGATGTGAAACTAAAAATATCTTGAACATTGAACTGCTTTTCGCCAAAGTGGGTCTGATACGTACAAGCACACGTGGAAAAAAGGCATTGCTGCAGTCGCTGTGGTAGTATGACCTCTGGCGCAAGAGTTGTCTGCCGAAAAAGCAGCATAAAACTAACTTATCTGAATTGAAAACTTGCTGGTACAAAAGTCAAACGTTTTGACGATTTTGGATTTCAAATCTTAAAATATAGTGCTTACTACTTTTCTGAATCAAAATTCTACTTAAGTAGCGTTACTTCGCTCTAAAAGTAATCAAGTAAAAGTAAAACTAGCTACTCAAAAAGTGCTCGTTACTAGAAAAAACTACTTGAGTGATCTATTCAAGTAGAAGTATTTTGTTACTTTACACCACTGCTGATAACATCTCAATCGGAAAACGCTAATGACCCAATTCTTGCTTTAGAAGGAAGTTCCGCTCCCAACCCCCCCTAAGCCACAAATCAGAGTTGTATCAGTTTGCTCAAGAGCTTGCTCAGTTGAAAGCGTTTGTATGCATAAAAATTTTAGCTTTGGGTTCAAGCTTGCTCCCTTTAGCAACTTCGCTGCGCACCTGAGCACTAGCCTAACGGTAGCGTCAAACTGTAGCGTATTGTTACATGTTATAAAAGCTTAGCATGAATCTTTAATAGAATTCCAAAGATCTCAGCATTATATGTCTAGATACGATAATGTTAAGCCTACTCTGGGTTTTAGTTTCTGATTTATAGAGAATATGCTAGGCTCAGAGTTAACTCGTTTTGGCCTAGTTTTTCAAGGCCTAGGAATTAAACTCGCTCTGACAAAACCTGAAACGAGAGAAGTTAATATTCGTTTATACTTTTCTGGAATAATTGTCTCTGAAATTGCTTCATTTTAATTTCATGCATTTTTTGAAAACAACCTTTTATTTTCCAAAATTTTGAAAATGATTTAAAAAAAAACTTCCGTGTGTCCAAACCACATCAACCTTTGACACAATTGCGTATTTTACGTGTTTATAACAGCAAAGAGTATTTAAAAAACAATAAGATTGCATTTTGCTTTGAATTTCTGTAGATTTAAATGTGGTTCACTAAGCAACGAAAATTTGGAAATACCGCTTGTTTGTGATTTTCAGTTAAAGCGACTAGCTTATTTTAAAAAAATTGTCTGATTACCAGGTCTAATAGATAATAAAGCATTCTGTTTATGTTCATTAGCGTCCCTAATAACAGTCCAAGCACAAGCTAGAATACTTCTACCTCTGTCAAAATAGTTTATTGTGTACAATTTTGTTACAAAGTGCACTTCATGAATTGAGTTATCAGGTCACCGTTAAAAAAATCAAAAGATTGACCGAGTTGCTTCCGTAGTTTCCAATTAAATTTTGCACACCAAAATTCGGTAGCAGTACCAGTAACCTTGTTCAATCTCATTTGCGGACAAGCTCAGTTAACGCGAGACTAACGTAAGAAACTCGGCGTGAACAGAAACCAATTCTGCACTCTTCAAATAGGTCTGATACAACAAAACAGTTTACTCCGCTTTCAGTTTACATCGTTTTTCACCCTTTCACGCCACATTACACCGTTCAAGAATCGTTTTGCGACTGAGCTCTTTGGTCAAAATAGCTGCTACTAACAGTTGTGTCACTATGGAATGAAAAAAGGTTTTCACGGTATTGAAAATAAAACCAAAAAAGCGGCGCGGTCATTCAAACGCAAATTACAATTCAAAAGCAAATATCTAATTAACGCGATTACGAGCCTGTGCCAAATAAAACACATAAAGCATATCTTCTTCTTTATTGCCCGCTTTTCCCTGAGGATTACGGGGGCAACAACTTGAGGATACGGCGCCATACTTCACGGTCTTCCATCAAATCCATCATTTCACATGGGTGAAGCCCCAAACAGTTCCATCTAAAATCCTTAATGTTATTGGTCCATCTAGTCTAGGTCGTCCAAGTGGTCTTCTTCCATTTACTTTGGCAAGTAAAGCTTGAGCAAGCTTGTGCTAAAACAGAACACATGAGGCAGGTGATTGCAGTATTTGCCAATGTAACAAATCTTTTCTTGCCAAGCATGAATAAATGCATCACAAATTCTGCAATCGTTTAAAAAGACATAAGGTTTAGCACGACGAATAGGAGCGAAAAACCTTAATAAAAAAAACGTCGCTTAATCAACATAGTAAAGCCTACTTTTAGAAACTTTGTCAAAAATTCTAAATGCTAATTCCAAAAAGTTTATTACTTTTGTGTAATAAGTTTAGGTCTTGATTTTGATGAAAATCAAACCAGGGTAAAAGTTTCAAAAGCCAGTAACACAGCCACTACACTAAGCAACCTTGTGACGTCACGCCGCAAAAAATTTTTTTACAAAGCCTGTAAAATACGCCTACCCTACGCGTATCTTATACTTTGCGTAGCGTAAAAACTACGTGTGTTCAGAAAAGTTATAACTTATTCAACTTTTGAAATGAAATAAATTCTTGGTTTTGCAATCAATGTACTTTTATATTCTACGTATTTCTACACTGATATTACATTTCGAAACGAAAAAAAGCTTGCGCACCCAATACTATGAAATTTACCAAATTGTTGGCATATTTTGACATATCAATCATGCTTTTTCAAGCAGTTTCACCGCTTGATTTTTGTAGACTTTTTTATTATTACAAGAGAGATTGTCGCCAGAAGTGTTGAGGTAGGGCTGAAACCATTTCAAAAGAGCTGAAGTTATATGGTTGGCCTGGCAGATCGTCTCGCTTGCCGCAAGTGAACTCTTTTTTTTAGTTAAGGGTTAACAAGCTTTCCGACTGTAAATCTGTGAGCCCCACCTGATAGTACACTCTGTCTACAACCCTGGTAAAAAGAATAATGCATAAAATTACCACCAGATTTTCCAAAATATTGGAGACTTATTATTAGTAATGGAGCTGACGAGAAATTTTTCTTGAAGGTAATGAAAAGCACGCAGAATGTTCAAAAAATCCAACTTTTAAGTAGGCCTGCTGAGCCTATAACTTATGCATTAATCGCCAGAAGTTTAATGTACTGTATTGTAGTGAGATTGCTCCTTCAGCATTACATCAAACATAAAGCGATGCAACAATAAAATAAAGCTGTAGTTGCGAACAAGATTCATAAAACGGCTGAATATGGCTGTTGCGTTTTTTTCGTTCGATTATATTGAAACAGATGGTTATTTATTAGTAAAGCGTAATTTGCATATCAAATTTGTTCTTCGCGTGGGCGCTGTAAAAAATTACGTAACTGCTGCATAAAAAAGTTGTGGTAGAATGAAGAGCCAATTAAAAGAGGCAAACTTTGAATGTAGCATTATAGAAAGCAGAAGAAATTCCCTGGATAAGAGTGCATTGAAACATTTGTACAGATTGCCTTTGTAAAAGCATGAAGATTTTTTCGCTTAGTTTTTTACGTCAAATGCCCGATTTTTTGAATTTTTTCTGATTTCACAAATCTTGTGGACATTTTCTCGATTGTAAGGGGGCAATTTTCGGGATTTTATTCAAAAATGAGGAGTACTTTTTCAATTTTATTGGTCATTGTGACCAAACTGGTAATATTTTTTTTTAATTGTTTGCTAAAAATTTAGGTCAATGGCAGTAAAATGACAAAAAAACAAACAAACTAGTTTTGAAATTTTTAATAGCATAAAACAACAAGGGCAAAACACAAGCAAAAATTTTTGAAAAGTTACTGGCAGCACTTCAATAATCGAAGCTGTCAAACATAGCTCGAAGCAGTGAAACATTTTAGCGCATACAGTAGCTATAGTCGTATAAAGGGTTTTTGTGGCTGAGACTTAAATATTTTAATGGGTGTCTTCTAACAAAATTTTGCTGGCAAGTGTATTAATTTTTTCAACCTTGTCAAAGGTTGAGTTGTTGCTAATGGGAGAGCAACAGCATCCTATGAAAATTTTTCTTTGACAAACGCGAAATTTTCCGGTTAATTTCAAAACAACAGCTCAGTGCAAAAGTATCTAATGTAAACCGTAATTGTGTTGGCAGAAACTTGATTTAGCTATCAGTGTTACTAAAAATCGATGTACCGCAGAATTTTCCTAATTCGTTGTCTCTAGGGGATTAGAAAATAGAGACGAATTAGACAAACTGACGAATTATGTAAAAACAGGTAAAAACTCTATAACGGCTTTGTTTTCTTAGCGTTTATTTTGCTGTTAATGCAGTTTGTTACGTTTATTGTTAAAGTAAATAAAGCACGAATTACTCAGTACCAGAAAGTGCAATTATACGGTTAACTCTTAATCTTAACTGCTCAAACTGTAGGCCTAGTTCTCTTTTTTTGCACTTAATCTCTATAGTTACTGTACTATATTTAAACTCTTCTAGACTCTCAGCTGGTAGTTAATGTTCTGTAGATAAACGTTCCTCGCCCTTTGCCCTTTTGTGTTGCTGCAGCAAGGTTTCTCTGTAGACTACTAAACCAATAAGGAACTTAGTTTGTTTGAGATCTCACACGTTTTGAATTAACCACTGAGACTGCGTAAATCCATCCATCCAGCAGTAAAACGAAATTTGTGAATATTGTTTGAACAATAAATTGAGTCTGCAAATGACAAATAAGCCGAACAAAAAGTTTCTCAGAAATATGAAGAGGTGAGGAATTGAGCAAAAAGACCAATTAGACGCTGGCGCATTACACTAACTGAAATCCATGTAAAAGATAAAAAACTTGCCGGTACTAACAAATATGTCACAAATTAAGCGAACTAAAGAATCAAACAATGACAAATTAGACAAATTCTACTGCATTAACCAAGACCTCTCTTTTCTAGCCATTTTTGTCGCATGCCCAAAACACTGACATTCAGACGCATTGGGCTGATATTTCATCAGTAGTTTAGAGATTACGATCAAACGTGGTAGCCAAAGGAGAAATCAATACCACATATAAAAAAAACTTTAAAAAAATCTTCAAACATTACAAGGAGTTAGGGATATTATTGAAGTTGCATTATTGAAGTTACCTCAAACGCTCAACTTTTCTTCGCTAACAAACTTAATTTTTGTGATTGGGTGGGTCGCTTACTAATGCGACTTATACGTGCTGCACGCAGCTATTTTTTTCTGTTTTAACGGGTAATTTAAATGTGAAAAGCTTGTTAGTGGTACAGATTTTCAAAATAGCTTTTAATAGCGTCGGAGCGATCATTTCCTTTCTTTGAAACCTGGGTAGCCTTCAAAAAAGCGGTTTTAGATTAAACGCTTTTGTCCAGCTTTCTTTGTGAATCTACGCTGGAATGAGGAAAAACTAAAATGCAGTGGTATATATAGAGGTTGACTGCATTGTAATGACAATGGTTTGTTTTTATGACGTAAGATGCTGCAAAAATCACCTAAACTTGTATAAAGTTAATGCAAAAATATAAAAGATATAAAAAATTTCTTGTCGTACTATGATTGGTCGAAATTGGTCATTTTGGCAATTTTGATTGGTGGAAAAACATTGTTTTGTTTTAGTCGGAAATGTGCACAAAAAAATTAATGTGATAATTGGAGTGAATAAACGAATTCTTTTTGACGGCAAAGAATAGGCTGTAAGGAATTGATGTAGGTTGCTTCCAGAACCGATAAATGGAACGAAGATCTTGTTGTAGCCAAAATGGAAAATTGTGCATTGCTCTGCACATTTTTTATTCTCTAATAAATGCTGCCCAGTTACAAAATTACAGTAGACACTAGGGGCGCTAGTGATTTTGCATTCTCGATTAGCGGATTTTTCGTTAGTCTTTTGTCACCTTTTATGCAACTTGGAATGTGTTGATTAATTCTGTCTTGCAATCTTTGGGAAGTTTGATTCACGTACCGACAGTCACAGCAGCACTCGTATTGATATACGACCATACTTTGTTGAAGGGAGGGTAAAACGTTTTTATGAATTGCCGACAAACTTTTTCTCGTTTTAAAAATAATGCGAGCTTCAACAGCTTGGTAACATCGGTTAATATTAATCTTGGTTTGCTTTTCAAAATCCAAAGAAATTTTGCCAATCCAAGGAGCTTCCAGAAAACTGTAGACTTTTGTGGTCCTTTTTTTGGTTTACGGTTAAAAAGCGCAATTTTTTTAGACATGGTGATTTGAATAAGGCTGTCTGGGTATCCATTATTCCATAGAATGGGGCTGATGTTTTCCAGGTCATGCTGCAGTTTACATTTCAACCAAATCATCAATGCTCGATGAACAAGTGTTTCAATCAAGTTGGTTTTACGTTTTGTAGGCCCCAACGAATATTTCTTTAGCGGAAACAATTTAAATTTGTGCGGATGCATTGTATGGCGGTGAGCTCATACCTCCATACTACCTCTAAAGAAATCTTTGTGGAATTAATAAACACTGCCTCTAAATCGCTGGAATTCAGCTTTAACAACCACATGCACCAGCAAATTGATGGCATGGCGATGGGTAGTCCACTAAGTGTTGCTTTACCCAATATATTTGTTGGATACCATGAGAGCAAGCTTTTTGAGTCCACAACCAATTAGGCCATTTGTTTATCACCCATATGTGGATGACACTTTTGCCATTTTTTGATCAAAGGATGAATGCACCTTTTTTCTTAACGCCCTAAATTCAATGCATTGGCATTAAAGTTCACATTTGAAAAATAAAAAAATGATCAGCTCCCGTTTTGAAATGTTTTGGTGGAAAAAAGCAAAGAGAGATTTTTAACTTCTGTTTTCAGACACTTTTTCTGGACAGTACTTTTGTTGGGATTTGTTTGGGCCTACAAAACGTAAAACCAACTTGATTG